>JAHQIW010000205.1:0-190442 GCA_019055375.1 Parelaphostrongylus tenuis | reverse complement strand
GATCGAAACTTGAATGAATTTGATGTAGGATACCTCTTTCCCATCTGCACCAGGGTAGAACATTTTGACGTGGCGGTGAATGTGTTTAGGTGAATCGATGAAAGCGTCCACGACAATGTTGCGAAAAATTGGCTATCAGGTGAATAGGTCGTGAATGGGAAGGTAATTCAGAATCTTCTCCAACAAAAAGCATCAGAACGTTTAGCTCACACCAATGAAGCAGGAACTCTCAACTATATGCTTTTTACACAAGAATTTGAGATTATATGTCTATATTTTTTGCTTTCAAAAGGTGCTCTGTGAATAAGGAGCTCTACATAGAAGTGGTGTCGAATGCCAAGATTTCGGTGCACACCAGAGTCAGATGATGATTAAGGATGCTATTGATATACCGGCTTATATTGCAAAAGAGTTGCTGACAGGACAGCGCACGAAATAAGTCAAGAGAAATGGAACTCACACCCGCCTTGGATATAATATGGTATAGGATATACTGAATACGGAGCGACATTTGGAGCAGGAAGTTCCTGTGGAGGACTCACACTGGGCGCCGAGTAGTACGAAGCAGCCGCTACCGTAACGCAGAGCGCAATGATGAGCTTCATGGTTTCCTGACTCTTCTAAATATTGGTATTTATAAGCAAGGAATAATAGATAACTCATTATGTTGTGACTTCAATGGTGACGGCAATGATGATTCATCGTTGAATTTCGATTCTATTAGCAGATGCCATGAATTTTTCCACAATCTCGAAAATTCTACCAAAATGATTTTCTTGCTCTGCCTCGGAAATGAACACTCTGATACATGGTTTTTTAAACAAGCACAAAATCATAATGTTTGCTGTAATCTACAAAGGTGCGAGTGAGCAAACTGTGCCGCAGAGTGTGAAATTACCTCTTTGTAAACTGACCGTCGATGTATCAGAAATCTACGTTGTCCTAGCTCGGCTCTCATAAAGATCCATCACAAGTGTTCTTTGCGGATAAATCTTGTCTTCTCTAGTAACGTAATGATCGATTGGTGCTGCAGCTGTGATTTAACTCAGATGTTTGAACCAAAGTTACGTATAGAAAGGGGTTGTAAACTGTTTTCATTACTTAGCAGTGGTCCATCGTCTTTTTTACCTCTTTTCCCCTGCTCCAAGTGATGTGTATATATAGCACTATGAAGAATGTTGATGTATACCTTCTGAGCTAAACGCAAACAGAAGTGAAATTTTGATCATATGAGTGCGAGGTTTCGTGAACACCAGATGCAAATTCAACTTTTTCAATTTTCCTAGATTTCCTTGGCATGTTGTGTTCCGATCCGATTTCTATGACTCTGAATCAAACTCTCGTTTAACTCTGTTTAATGCTTACGAATGCGAAATTCATTGAAAGTGTAGTAGACTACAGATTTTACACTGCCGACTTATTTTCACGGCTGAGTAAGCTAAGCAGAGTGTGTATTTCCGACAAGCTTTAGTAAGACTGGTAAAAATATGATGGGTAATTAGGTGGGCCTCAGAATGATGATTCTTGAATTTCACCGATTTAGGGGAGCCGATCAACAATATGATCTTATGCAACCCCGTCTTATGTAACAACTTCGTCATCTTCATTATTCAGCTGTGAAGGTGGGACATTTTATCTTGAAAAATCACGAGATTATCTGATGCTCATCATTGTTCCAGCCATTGCATTTTCATCTTTCGTTTGCACATTGAATGGAGAAAAGCGCTTAGGAAGCGATTTTGCGAAATGAGCTTCATCTCCTAGCAGTTGCTTTTGCTCGTCGTGCTGGCATGTAATGATACCGTTTATTATGACAAAACGGTGAATCAGCGCAATGTAATTGTTGATATAATTTCATGTATAGAGTTTGGTGTTTGCTTTTACGAGAGATTTGGACGAAATGAACCGCATATTCAAGTGACGTCCACATTCACTTGCGATTATTTACTAAGTTTGTTATTAAAATTCTGTAACGATTTCACTCGGAATGGAGAATGCCTACTGCATCTCAAAGTAGGAGCGAATGCCTAGACTCTGGAGAAAGCGAACTGTCGAACGTCAGCTAACGGAACTGAAAATTACGTAATAATACCGTTGCGTCAACAAGGATAGCTTGCAATCTTGTTGAAGTTATAGCACATCGTAGCACACAGCTTGCAATCTTGTTGAAGTTATAGCACAGGAGTGCAGTGATCGCATCAAATGCACTCTTAACCATCTTTCCGTGAAAATCCCGTTTGCAATCGATTTAGCTGGTTGCCCAGAGGCGATTCACGATAGTATGCGCTTTAGATTGTTGAAATAACTGCATTTTTCGTCTCCGATCACTATGCGATGCGAACAAGTCTCTCTTTTCATCGGCGGCCATTTTTCTTAAAACATGAAAAATAAAGCTTCATGCAAATGGCTTAATCCACAAAAATAGTTCCCTTTGAGGCCCTACAGGAGTCATCATACAAAAATTTAGTAATTAAAAGACATACAGATAAATAGCGTCTTGGACTCGCTTTCAGATAAGAAAAAGAATCTGCATATCTTAAGTTCTACTACTATTGCAGCATTAAATAATTAAACGGTGTAGTCATATTTGTACACCTAATAAGTCTAACACTATGAGCGCCTTAGCAGACCTCATGGAAGTCTTAACGCGTTGAGAACCATATGGGTCATAATGGCCCATGATTCGTGTCATCGCGCACCAGAGTTTTGTACGGCACAAGTATAAAATTGAAAATTAGAGAAACTTACTTAGTAAATTAGATTTCCAAGAAAACATCATCACTAGCCAATAATGAAATATCACTAAAAAGAATCATGTAAAGGTCTTCATGCGTTTTTTCAATTGAAAGAACGCCATTTGTCAAGAAATAAACTATTTTTCAACAATTAAACCACACCTTTCCGAAAACGAACACATTTCCAGCAGTCAGCTAAAAATTGATTCTTTTCTTGCTTATGTTTTTATAGTCGTTCTGGAGCTTGAAAGTGCCGATTCTTATGGTATGCTTGGTTTGTGCATTAATTTCCATTCCACGTATTCTTCACCAATAAAATAAAACGTTCTGCATTTTAATCCATTTTCTGGACTTCACCAGCGGAAATTTTGATGTTATATAATAATAAAATTCTAGATTATATTGGATAGAATGTCACTGAAGGGGCACAGGAAAACGTATTTTTAGTGGAAAGAGTGCTTAGGTCTCTTGAAAGAGCACACTGTTCTTAATGAACTGAGTGAACGCAGTCGCATCGTGTGAAATGTGTTCGTAATTTCCTTCCTTCTTCAGTCGGCAGAGCTGCTTCACTAGACTATTTGTAAACAATCAGCAACTTGAAAACTGGAAAGTAAGTACTAGGCCTAATTGTTGAAAAGACTTTCATAGTAAGCTTTGCTAACAAAAAAAGACTTTGTGTTTAAGAGCGCACGTGGTTCAGTAGTTAGGGTGTTTCGCATCGCACACGAGGCCATCGGTTCGATCTCGTTCTCATTCCTCACCAAGCTTTCCATGCCTTCGGATTGCTAAAATTGTGTAAAACTTGTTTAGGAGCATAAGTAGCACTGGCTCAATATCTCGGTAGGCTACAGCGAATCATTGTACAGCCCAGACATGCATTAATCACCTCAAACGAGAGTATAATTTGCAGACGATTGCATGGCGCCTCTCAAAGATTCTTCGGCGTGAAGAGATTTATCCCTTTATTTTTTTTTTGTTTTAAGAGTGCGTTGTTTCAACACCACCGCGAACATTGTTTAGTTTTATGAAATGAATTTTGTATTCTACGCGTTTTTCATTGGCACGTAAAGAAACTGAATATTACTGGAGAGAGTCCTATAAGCGAATTCCCATCAAAAATGGTCATATCCCAAGAAAGTAGAAGAAAACAAGCGGCTTGGGGAACGTTTAAAGCACCGAAGATGTAGTGAAGAGGACAAAAACATCCGATTCCGTTCCCTCCTTATCGACTCGTCGATTATCCCTGCCCTAACACATGTAGTAGAAACTTGGTGGCTACGTAAGCAGGAAAAAAGCTCACTTGGCGTTATTGAACGCGCAGTCGAAAGGTCGATGCTAGGAGTAGTATTCCGCATCTCGCAAATAAGGAAAAAATTCTAAAGTTCCGACCTATGTCGAAGATTGACGATCAAAGACGTCATTCTACACGCCAGGATATCGAAAATAAGGTGGGCCAGACACGTGATGCAATACAACGACAACCGATAGGCGAGGGCCGTTAGGTCCTCGGAATATCAGGCGCTCTACAGAGAAAACATCGATCCGATGCTCCGATTTCTTCCGAAACGCATAGAAGAAAGATATGATGCTCAGCGAATCCCTAGAAAGGGGAGGACCTATTGGGCTACTCCTGCATGTGATAGGGAAAAATGGAAGTGCTGCTGGTAAACGCTTGAGTCACTCGATAACCAACGGGACGACAGGTGACACAGTTGATTCCAAGAATTTCTCTTTTTAGAAAAGGTATATTCCTGAAAAGGCAAGGGCTTTTAGCTGTTTTTTTTCTTTTTGTTTTGAAGACTTTGCAAATATAGATCTGAAAATCCCGTTTTCTGCATTATCGTCACTAAAAATTCTTATTTCTTCGATGTCGTGAATGCCTCGTTGACAATAATTATTTAACGGTCAGAAACTTGAGCGATCATATTGATCAAAAAATGCTAGAAACTCTCCATTCAGAACGTTTGCATTCTTTTTCACAGCACTACTCAATAGACTTTTCGATACAGCTCTTCTATTCGTCACACATGTTTGCCTGCCATCTAATCGCTCGTAATGATTGGTCAGGGTTACTTCATGAAAGCTGGCTAGCTCCTTGCATGCGAATTAGGTCGCTTTGAACACCTGCTTGTCATCATCGAAGAACAGGGTTTTTGGTGAGAGAGCTCTACATGAGTCAGTATCTGCGACAAATGCAATGTCTTCCATGCTCTCATCAGCTTCATCACCGATTTTCCCTTCGGCACTGTGAGAAGCTATGCAGAAGATAACTTACACATATGGGTAAGGTGGAATGATATAAATTCGAAGCAGATAAAAGATCGGGTCTTTTATGTAGTTATGGGCATCTGTAATCGGCTACACATCATTCTGTTGAAGTTGTTTGGATAGGTTGGAACCAGACAAAGTACATTAGATAGTCTCGAGACTGATCAACTGAAAAGAAATGCATAGAACACCTGAATCAGCGCCCTGTTTAGTGACAATGCTGCTTTGATAAATGGTGCTCATAGAGCAATACCTGTATCACCTGTTGTGCCGTTGATCGCCGAGTGACTCGGGTGGGTGCCAGCAACACTTCCATTTCTCCCTATCCCGTGCAACTGTAGCCTAGTGGGTCCTCCTCATCCTAAAGATTCGCTGAGCATCATATTTTTTCTATACCTCTCTTGAAGAAATCGGACCAATGGGTCGGCGGTCTTCCTATAGAACGCTTGATGTCCCGAGGAATTCAGTCGGTAACGGCTTTGGCACATCGGCTGTCTTTGAAGCGCATCACGTGCCCGACCCACCTTATTTTCGATATCTTGGCGTGCAGAACGGCGTTTCTGATCTTTGATCGTTGATGTAGGTCGGAACTTCGGATGCTTTCTCATTTGCAAAATACGGGATGCTCCTAGCACCGATCTTTCAACGGCGCGTTCAATAACAAGAAGTGATCATTTATCCTGCTTCCCTTGCGGCCATGTTTCTGCTGCATACGTTAGGCAGGGATAATCGCAGAGTCGATAGGGTGGGCATACAGTCAGATGTTCTCTGTCCTCTTCACTACATCGTTTATGCTCTTGAACGTCCCCAAAACCGCTCGTTTCCTCCTGCCCAACTCTGAGCTAGGTCGTTCATCAAGATTATTTCACGACCTAGATAGACGCAACTGGAGCATTCGGAGATTTTCGTTCCGCTGAGCACGAGTGGGGCATTGGAACCCATCCGTTTTTTTATAAACATCGTTATTGCGAAATTTGGCCCAAGATCAATCTTTCCACAGGCATTGTCGAAATCGGTCAACATTCGTTTCACTTGGCTGATGCTTGGTGTTATGAGGACGATATCATCAGCAAAGCCTGGATGGTTTAGTTGCCGACCGTCAAATTTCACTCTCAAATCGTCCCATTCTAATGTTCGCATGACGTTTTGGAGGGCGGCAGTGAATAATTTTGGAGAAACTGTATCGCCTTGTCAAACCCTTCTTCATGCGTCGATGGTGATATTCTTGTAGAATGGCGATATTTTGGACAGCTCACCAAGGATCATTATGTACCGAGTAGGGATGCCCTGGTATCCTGAGCCTCTATAACCGCTTCTGCTTCCACTAAATCAAGGCTTTTTTCAGACAGATGAAAGTAAGACAAATTGGTTGCTTGTACTCTTGTAAAACTTCAGTGAGTCTTGTCATAGTGTGGATGTAGTCTATGGTACTAAATCCTTTTCGGAACACTGCTTATTCGCATGGTTGTCCTTCGTCCAGTGTTCCGTCAATCCTTCTCGGGGCGACTCGAGTGAAGAGTTTATAGACAACGGACAGCAGGCAGATTGATCGATGCGTATGTCGTGAAGGTCTCCCTTCTTAAACAGCGATGTGTTGATCTGCTCTTCGTCGACGATACAGCGTGTTGGATTTGAGAAGGGAGGAGCGTTGGGACGACAGATTCATCCTCTTTCAAGTTTATATAAAACCAGGAGGAATGACTAACGAAGAGATTCGAGTAGTACTGGTGGATGATTTTCTCCATTGCCCTTCTGGAAGCTGTAAGTGCGCCGTCAGGGCATAGGACTGCAATCATCTTGCCTTACCATTGAAGAAGCATTGTTGAGCTTTGCGAGTGCTCTTCCCAGAATCTGCAGCTTCTGCCATAACTGCTGCTCGTCTCTCTTTGAGGTCTTCTCTTATCGCATCTCTGCAGCGCTTCGCAAGTTCGGACGTAAGGTCTCGGTTGCCTGTAGCTCGCGCGATTCCACTTTGACGTATCAGCTCAAGTGTATGTGGAGGCAAGCTTCTCTTCATGACTTTAGGACTTTCGGCTTTCACAGTGCTAACGTGAAGACATTCAACGAGACGACCGTATTCTTCGTCGATGTTGTCGACGACGGTGTGCCAGGAGCCGACTAATGATGTGAATTCATCCTAGGTTATGGTAGTACTGGGACTTCGTTACTTGATTTTAGCGACTTTCTCTTCTTTTCGCGGAAAACGGAACGTTGCGCGGAGGAGACGGTGACCTTATTTCGCGTAGAACTCGCGAACCACGGCGACATCGGTCAGGCAAAGCCTTTGATTTACTAAGATATGTCCATAAGGAGAGTCCCTCGTCCATCGCTGAGAGTGAATATTCTGGAATTGTGAGTTACCGTGGTCGTCATGATAAGCTCAGATAGCCTCTCATCCTGCTCATTCCTCTGGTCCGTGGATCCCAAGGTGACGCCCTTCACACGTCATCCTATCCGTTAAAATCTACGACAGTGACATTGTAGAATGTATGATCTTCTCTGAAGAATTTCTCGAGGTCCATATAGAACGCTTCGACATCGTCTTTGTCATAGCTTGGCGTTCGCGCGTATGCAACGAAGATTGGCAAGGCTTGCAATAAACCACATCGTTTCAACAGTAGTCGCCTAATACAGTTGTTAGTTGTTCAAAAAATCAATGCTCACTGTCAAATTCGATTTGACGAAGACGCCAGCGCCGCCGACACCTCTGCTGTCGCATGTTTCAAGGAACAGTTCTTCTCCGGTGTCACATACAGCTATTTATAATAGCGCAATACAGGATGTAAAATTACTTATAGCTCTCAAAGATTAGATAGGCAATGGATAATGCTATCGGTGCTGATCAGTAACTGAAGGATGAGCAATGCATTCGTCTTCAATTTTTAACTTTGGGTGAGGTAATTGAATGCACATCTAGCCTTCACAAAGACTTGTGGTGGTCTCTTGCTGAACCGAGTCAGTGCTGCTTATTCCCCCAGAAAAGTCTGCGAACACTCCGGCACCAATCTACCGTTCCTGGAGGGATGGATGGCTTGGTGAGCCATGAGCGCGAGATCGAACCAACGACCTTGCGCGCGATGCCCAGCGCCTAATACCACTGCGTCACATGCTCTCTCGGTGAAAGGACAGAACAAAGTAATTTCTCAATTATGCCTTTATTTCGATTGCTTTGTTCAGACCACGCTCAAATTTCAATAGATCCTTTCATTATCATTTGAGCCAACTTGTCATGTGGTCTGTTAAGGGCTCTTGTACAGCCCGATACACGTGTTTCGTCCTTACAGACTCGTCAGCCGGGCAGAACCCGTCGTCTTTCGATCTTTTTATAGTCAGTTCTCTCGGGTGCCTTGCACTCCTTAACAAGAGTCATCGACGACGCAAGAGCAATCGAGTGCACAACACTATGGGTTAGGTGAATGTTTCACTTGACATAGAGTGTAAAGCGTACGTCGTCGATGACTCTCTATGAGGAGTGTGAGGGTTCCGAGAGAACTGACTATAAAAAAATCGAAAGACGACGGGTTCTGCCTGGCTGACGAGTCTGTAAGGACGAAACACGTGTATCGGGCTGTACACGAGCCCTTGCCAGACCACATGACAAGTTGGCTCAAATAATAATGGGAGTAATTTCTATATTACAGAAAGGTCCCAGTTTCTGAAACACGCTCATGATGGGAAAATGGGGAAAGTTTAGTGGCATCGCATGCAGTATACAACACTATTCTTTGCTAACTATCCATTGCCCTGTAACTTACCATCACTATGATGATTTTGAGAAATATGTCGTGAGATTGTACCAATGCTGGAGGATATATCACGTAATATTTTATTCGGAAGCACATACTGTTAGTGTAATTTGCATTTTTACGATTTATATTGAATTGATTACGGACGCTTAATCGCAGTAATGAATAGAGGTGATTGCTCTTATGGGAAATGAATAATAAACGTGAGTGAAATGTCTATATATGTAAATGAGAAGCATGTAATCGTTCCATGAGAGTACGAACTATGATTTTTAGTTAGCAACTGGGTTTATGTTCCAAAAAAATATGCTCTTTAGAAAAAAGCAGTTTCAGGATTTTCATATTGCAAGGATGAAACGACATTCATGTACAGCTCAATTGGATTTATAAAATGTTTTCACTCATAAGACAGTAGGGTAAAAGCTCTTTCACGACTAAATAGAAGCTTCAACTTCTCGAATCTTCTTGTTTCGAAGAATTTCACCTAATTATTGATAAAATCTCGTAGCATTACATTGCGCAGTACGACTTTGAAAGAACATTTCGTTGTTTTATGATTGTTTTGACATGTTCCAACCAAAAATACTCTTACTGAATTCTCTGTTGTCACACTTTCTTTTTCACCGACTATCAATTCTCTTAAGTGACGATTAAAATCCAAATTTCATTGGGAGACTACCACATTGTCATTGTGACGAGCTGCGCTCGACGCCCTCGCCGCCTGCCTCCCACAAAACCAACGTGGTTTCCAACGTACTAAGATATATTGCCGTATTTTCTTTATGAAGCATACTCTCAAAGCAGTCGATCAAGATTGTATTGCTACATGCGTTTAATAAAGCTAAGAGCAGCGATAGAGTGTAGATCATTCTATGTCAGGTGACCTTTCCACTTAACGTGCAGTGCAGCATGTTAAGCGCCGATACGTGCTCTGTTGAGCTGAAACGATTGAACTAACGTGCTACTGGTAAGGCTTGCTAGAAATTCGAGACCTACATCTAGTACAAGAGGTGCCATGCCAGACCACATGAGAGGCTGGAGGTAATTTATAAGATTCTATGTTGAATTCATTTGCTTTTCAAAGACAAAATTGAAAACTCGCTCAAATGGCATCTGCGAATCCATTTTTTCAACCAGGCCATAATTTGGAGTGGTTTACCTTCGCACTCAACTCTCATGTTGGGTGAACTGATATGAGAGCTTTTGATGCAAAGAAAGAGAACGTTCTCTGAATAGGTAGAGCTCGTGAACATTTCTATGGAATGTGCAATTGTGCAGTATCCTAATTTGTGACATAAACAGTACTATGTCATTCTGTGGAAATCAACATAAATTCTCGCACATTTGAGCTAGAACTTGATCAGGTTGTCGTCATTAACGTTTATGATAGGACTACATATCTAAGAGCGTTCTACGTGAGACACAGATTCAACTCCCGCATGAGGCAACTCTATTGATTAATGGACGGAAAACATCTCAAAAGCACACATAAGAGAGAAAATGAACAAATTACATTCTTCCGGTTCACGAAAGTTGTTCTACAGGTCCGTCAATCCCATGTCTTTCACAGATCACGTGATTTCCACATTTTAAGTTCCTCTGCACAACGACGAAGATTGTTAGAATACAAGCAAATATCGACGACCTGTAGAGAAACTCGCACTTTCGTTGGACAAAAAGTATCCATTAAAGTGTTAATAATCATTCGAACCAGCAAATCTTTTGGCTACTGCGCACATGCTTTATTTAATGAAAGAACCCTTTATAGCGCCGTAGTTTTCAAGACAAATTATGTTTTTCACCAGCCGCTCGCTTCAAAAAATAAAACGGTGAAAGAACAAGAAGCATATGAATGTGTAGAGAAGATCTTGTAGTGCCTGACATATACGCTTTTATCGGAGTTTGAGTCGATGCGGAGAAAGAAGTTGAAATTAGATGGCAAAATTTCACTGCAATTGTGTGACGCGCCAACGCAATCGATCGATCGCCGCATCAAAACCACCCGTAAACACACACTTAGCCCACGCGCTAGCAGAAAAACAAATACCTTCATGTGTGTAACTCAATTTTTCCTCCTTCTTCCGCTGAGGTGAAACGGTCTTTTTGAAAAATTAACATCTCATTCTAATCGTGGAAACTTACCCTATCGAATGGTAAGGCATAATTTGAGGGAGCCGTTCTGCTTTGCGAGATATGTTTGTGTATAAACACAAATGTTTTTCTTTTGCTACAGCGTTACAAATAGGTTTCCCAAAAAAGCCATGTTACCCAGCGGCCATTATTTGAGCTTTCGAATGATAACTAACACTTCCATGAAAAGCTCTTCATCAGCGCAAGGAATCGTATTTTCACTGACTTTCGATTACATAAACCTCGTTCAAAAAAAGTAACAATTTGACATTATGATAATATCTTTGAAACCTCTTATGACGTGGAGTAACGACACTTAAACAACCTCCACCATATCACGCTATCACTACAATGTGAGAGTAAAAATTGATGGCCGCCGATTACATACTTTTTTCTCTTTTGAGGAGATCATAATCAGAACTCCAAGCATCAGTCAGTTGGGACCGATGCTGAACAACTTCCAAATTGTCTGTAGAGTGTTTGGTCTTCTAATAAGTCTTTGAAAGCGGCGTTGGTAAAAAAAAAGGATTTTCTTCCGATGGCCATAGATATATAAAGAGACGATCATCAGCCGCATTTATTCCGGCACTCACCATGACGAACAGCTAAACGTCAAAGATTATTAGGAAGGTGCCATTGGCAAAGAGATTTTTCATAACTAAGAGGACATAGAGAGAAGAGCTAAGGACATGAAAACCATACACGTCATTTCACTGCAATTATTCCTTTTGCTCTAACGTACGCATCGGAGGATTGTTAGCTAAGCAAGCAAGGTGAAAAATTGCAATGCATTAGCGAAGGAACTGGAAAGAACGGTGACATAAGCAGTTCGTAGTAAACAAATTGAAAAGAAATCCAACATCAAAACTACATAAACAAGAAAAAATCATAGAACGGTCAGGCATGCAAAGATGGCGAGTTCACCAAGATGGCCATGGGCCTTTTACAAACAGTCCAAAAGCTGATTTTATGCTCAAAGACTTTTCAGGACCGACAGAACACAAGGCTACTGATCCACGTGACAAGGATAAATTGGAAATTCTTTATCTTCTTTCAATTCCACACGTAATAGGCTACAAAGGTGAAGGTAATAAGGAATTGCGAAGACTAATGAGATAATTAAATGCACCACCGTATCTGTTAACTGATAATAATACCAGGGGAGAACGACAAAATATAACGAGACGCTGAAAGTAAGGTACAGAAACAAGGTCGATCACACAGAAGCAGACAGGAAAGGAGCATACGATTGTGGCGGGGTTTCTTTTTGATGCGTATACAGATATATTCCACTTGATGAGATAATGACGCAAAAGGTATAATGATACATAACAAGACGTCTACACCAGAAATTTTGTTGGGGCATCACAGGTAAGCGGAAAGAAGGGAAAATAAAACTGTTTGTTTTCTTCTGATACGTACAATTATACTTCACTTTATGAGATAGAGATAGAAGAGGCCGTAATAACATATGACAGGACGTTGAGATCAGTGATTTTGTAGCGAGTATTAATCACAGGTAAGCAGAAAGAAGAAAGCATAAAACTGTTTTGTTTTTTCTTATATATAAAATTATATTTCACTTCATGAGATAGAGATAGAAGAGGCCGTAATAACATATAACAAGACGTTAAGATCAGTGATTTTGTTGGGGCCTTATTCACAGGAAAGCAGAAAGGGAACGCCTGACTGAGGTGAATTACTCTGTCATGCATAGAGCATGTTAAACAGTATGAGATTGTGATACAAGAGGGACAAAGCAAGATGTAACGTGACTCTAAGGATAGAAGTCCTATTGCAGGATCAATGGCAGATGGCTGCCAACGAGCAAAGTACATCTATGGCCACTACTTTGCACATGAAAGTAACTATATTTCACTTAATGAGGTAAAAATACAAAAAAGACATAACAAGGGATAACGTCAAGATAACGAAGGGTCAAAAGTAGCGATTTTCAATAAGATCAACCACAGAAAAGCAGTAAGAAAGGAGCATATGACTGGGATGATTCCTTGTGTCGTGTGTAGAGTTACATTCCATTGTGTAAAATAATGATACGAGTGGGGCATATCAAGGTATAACGAGGCGTTGAGAGCACTGGTGCTGTTCCAGGACAGTCACAGAAAAGTAACGGGAGATATATCATACGATTTTGACGATTTTTTTCCTATGCTTGAGCATTATATTCCTCTACGTGATATAATGGTGCAAAGCGATAAAAAAGATATGGCGAGCCGTGGAGTGAGTTGAGGCGCTGTGAGAGGATCGAGCATACAAAGCTATGAGTGATTAGCGTGCGACAATGGGTCAGTTGTGCTACATTACGTGAGATATCAATGTGTAATAGCTCTAGCACGGTAGAGGAGGAAGGAGATAAGTGTTATGCGCTTATTCATGATTTAATTGGATAGCAGTGTAAGTAATCGCACCGCTTATAATCTTTTAGAAGTGAGTGCACGCAGGCGGTGAAGACGAATTTTGTCTGTTGCACCAGTCAGATGATGTATAACATGGCTTAATTCGGATATATTCGATGCTTAGGACGGTGTTACTGAAGGGTTATATAACAGAGAAGATTTTTCTTTATGTTGACAGCTTTTAGGATAATGAATTTTAATAAGCTCGTCTGACCTTTCCACGTTAAATCTGAAATTCATGTTGTACTTGTACTACATCCTCGTAAATCATGAGGTGACCTTGAGATAAATCAGCGCCGAAATAATGTGAGAAATGTATAGCGGCATGAATCACATATGACTTACGGTGGGTAAGCCTGGAATTTGTGCATTTGCATTAATGGATGGGCGACAACGTGAACAATTCTACTAGTGAGTTGGCCCTTCGAAGTGTCAACAGATGCGGCGAAGAAAGTAGGTGGCAAGGTGATCGACCTTTTCAATGAAAATTCTGAAAAACGCTTTATATGCGGGCATATGTCTTCATATAAATACATAGTATATATGTATGGATGTGCTTTATATTACTTGACTTACCCAAGAATATTATAAAAGCAGATTCCACTAATTCTTGACGCGGCCTTTCTTCAAAGTCGCCAACCCGATTTCTCAGAGCTAAGATACCACTAACCTCAATCTGAGATATTTGTGTTTGTGATTTGATTGTATTTGTGAGATATTTCACAGTGGTGTCGCCTCGGATATTACGGAATGGGGCGGAGAACAAATCACTAACCTCACTCGATTTTGTTTTTTATATAAAACGGTTGTCGACTATCAGTTGATAAAATTTGTTTTTTTTTTCAGTGAGGCTTTTTCATTGGTTTTTCAAGAACTGGGTCTTCATGCGATTTATGCCTAGTCCGCTCTTCTTTCCATCCTTGAGTTCTTTTCCTTCTTTCCACCAGCATAGTCTTTGCTTCAGTAGTGCTATTTGAGGCTAAGACAATGTCATCCGCAAAACGAAGGATTGACAGGAATTTTCCATCGATACGTATGCCCTTCTCGTTCCAATCAAGCTACTTCATTATCTACCGCCGTGCGGCGGTGAACAGCCTTAGCGATGTCGTATCGTCTTGTCAAACGCCTTTTCCAATGAGCATGGTAAGAGGCTTATGAATGAGCTGTATTTTTGTGGTGCAGTTCCGATAGCAGTCTAATAAAGTAGGGCGGATCCACTCCTTGATCGACAAGCGCTGATAGGAGTGCGTTTGTTTCGACGCTATCAAATGCTTTTTCGTAGTCGATGAAGGTTAGGATTAGGGGCAGGTGGTATTCCAGACAGACTCCTTCAACCCTCGACACGGTTTGGATGTGATCCATGCAGCAGTATCCTTATCAGAATGTTGGTTGCTCAACTGGTTGGACCTCATCTAAACTTCTTGATATGCACATAAAGATGATTTCGTAAAAAGCTTGTAAAAAGTGCTTGTGCTTAACAAGCAGATTAGACTATAGTTGCGAATATCGCTTTGGTCACCCTTTTTATGGATGATGACTGTGCGCGACGTCCTCCACTGGTCTGGTATTTCTTTTTTTCAAGGTAAGATGTCATACTTGCAGAGAAAAGTCCGTATAAATTATGGCCTCCTACTCGCAGCAAATCGGAAGACATGCTACCAGGTCCTGGAGCCGTGCCTTTTCTCATACTTTCTATCGCGACTCGAACTTCAGAGGGTAGAATCCAAGGCCGTTTTTCTCAGTGGGGATTACGAAGTCGGAGACGGGGATGGTGGAACAAAAAGTATTGGTGCAGATTTTTTCGTTATCAGTTCCATATTATAGAGGGAAGTTTTTGTGGTCCCATCTTCGTTCGTCAACGTTGACAGCGGAGCACTATAATCACACGGATTCCAACGGCACTTCTTAAGACTATATCTTTCTTGTGGTGCTTCTAACAGTTTCTTCTATCGGTACCGATACAGATGCTCCTGCAAAGCTCTTCTGCAGCTGGTGTTTGATATCAACAGAGCCAAATGTATTACATTAGGATCAAGCATCATCTTCCTTCGCTTTTCGAGCAGCTCCTTTCGTTGTGGTGGATATGCGACCGGTTCTTCTGGGTTGACTAAGTGAAGCTAAGTCGGCGCACCTTTTCAGTCCTTCTACAAGAGGCTTATAGCCTTTTTTGGGTGACCCTTAATCTGTCAGTCATGGTTGGATAAAATTACGTCCACGATACTCTCGTCGTAAACGGTTTGACGATTTCTTCTTGATCGATGGCATGAATCCTTTTCCAGCTTGCGGCTGAATCGTATCCTTGCTCGAAGAAGGCGGTGGTCGGGCCCAGTACAGAATGATAGCACCACGATTCTATCGAGCAGGCACAGTCTTTTGTTGGTAAGTATATGGTCGATTTCCGCATGCGTCGTGCCGTTAGGTGGCACCCATGTCCAGCGACGGTGCTCTTTCTTCTAGAAAAAATAAATTTTCATGGAAGAGACGTGCCGCAGACAGGGTTCCAGCGAAATGGTCTCCTTTTCTTTTTTTTCCTTAATTCAGATATTCCAATCCTGTATTCGCTCTCGTTAGCCATTCCTAATGTGGTAATGAAGTCTCCGACAACGAATTTGTAATGTGCCATATCATTACGGATAGCTTCCTCCAACTGGTGGCAAGACGCGTCGAGTTGATGTTCATCAGCTACGTCGTTTGGTGAATACAGTTGATGACAGTAATTTTAATATCACGCTTCAGATGGAGTCGAAGAAAAGCCAGCGAGGGGAAACGATTTCGGACGAGTTGCCGACATGGGTGATGGACGGGTGAACGACAAAGCTTACGCCTCCAACATTTCGTGATGACACCTTCTTTCCGCGAATAACGAGTGTCTCGCTGTTCACTTGACGTATGTCGGTCTTTTTATCTGAAGTCACTTCTTTCACTGTTTCTTTGTTGATTCATTAACTCGTTCACAACGAGTCTGGTAAGTGACGATCATTCCTTGATCAGTGCCCTAGGTAAAGAGACAGGGATCTCATAGTTTTATAGAAAAAGAAGTCCGCTGCAAGAAGAAATTTTACTTGAATATTTACTCTTGTGTTTCACAGGTTATCACTGAGGCAACTCTTTCAAAAGTTCCATTAGCTCTACAAAACCATAATTGGTTCGTGCTAGAATAAGATTATTTTTATACTGGCAAAAGTTTGTAGATGTTGATGACTTTCTATATAACCACTAACGTTACCTATGAACTCTGACACTTTGATTAAAGATGAGACCGAATATGATTTTGGCAAGTTGTGACTTCAATAGAGGTAGCAGTGTCTTGCAAATGCTCTTACCACCGTTATTTTGTCCTTTTCCTGCAGCGCGAGTTTTTCGCTCACCCTTGACTAGAGATTGAAGAACTTCATAGATTCCACTGCTTTGCTTGACAAATTGCAAAGAATGCTCAAATGAAAGATAAAACATAAGAATTAGACTAATGAGGTAATGAACAAGTAATTAAATAAGCAATTATAAGCGGAAATACATGTCCTATGTCTATGTCTTCATGAAAAAATCTTGTGGTGACACAAATATTAGAGAATCAGAAGGTTACTACCTTGGATTAACCCGAGCACCAAGAATTGTAACTGTAGATATTACTCTGCGTTTAGATTAATCCTGAGTCCAAAGGTCGTGAAATCTTCGATTCTTGAAAGATTAGTAAATGTGTACCGGACTTGTCTAGGAGCATGGTAGCACTCTCTCCATGCATCGTTAAGCCACCGTAACCTACTGGACAGACATACGTTCACTCCCTTTAGCGAAGCTTAATCGAATCGAGCACCTGACACATCCCTCAGGGATTGTTCAGAGTCCAGAGCGGTATTTGTTGTCGTCTCATGCAGGAGGACTGATCTGAAAGGATTGTCAGCCAGCGATCGGTCTCGTGATGTAGATTTCTGTCATCGTGTTGATTCGAATCTTTTAAAGGGAAACATTTCTCTAATGAGGTCACCTCACTCAACAGCACATTTTTCTGTGACGACAACTGAGCACTTCGTTGCATGTGACAATGATTTGTTTATAATATAATCATAATCTATATAAATATGTTTTATTGTAGGAAGCGACAAAGACTAAAGCCGAATATGTTCAGTGTTAGTGCAGAAACTCACGCGTAGAAGCAATTCCATGATTCAAAAACCAAAAAAAAAGAATGTTTTTAGCCTAAACGAGGTTGGTACGCCAGGACCATGCACCGGTGTATCGGAGGTTTCGGCCTCCTCATCAGTGACCCCCGCCCAACATTAAGCCCTGCATTGTAGCAACGATTATTTTAAATTGATTTTAAATTTTGAAATTCAACTAGAAGGAATTTAATGGTTATTTTGACCAATTTCAAATGATAGTGTAAGCACTAAATAAAAACTAAGACATTATCTCTACGCAAAACTCCACTGAGCACAACAAGAGCAGAAAACGTGGCGGAGATTTTTAAGAGTAAGCTATTACTTTTGCGAAAGGGTCCAAAACATCTTTATGTTTGGTCGAATGCTTAAAAAATGGCGATTATGTGATCAAGCTGTTTTTTTGTTGTCGAAATCTCGAATAGGTGCTGTGATTGTGCAGTGAAGATTATGTATAGAGGAATCGGCTGACAAATGTTAACATGGCCTTTTCTATCCCTGAAAAGGACAAGCCTCGCTGATGTAATAGCTTTTGCACAAAAGCACTAATAACACCCATGTATGCTTATGTAAGAAGCTGCGATTTTTTTTTCATATCCGGGCCACATAGTCAATGTTAGTTGTGCTTGACAACTCTATATTTTCCGATGACTCAGTTAAAAGCGATTGAATGACGTCCTTTCAAACAGAGGTCGCTTTATCCTTATGAACATTAATGGATAAAGGGTAAAAGTTTTGACGCTGATCAATCATTGAACGAAGTGCCACGCGCTCAGCGTCTTGAAACATCGTTAACCCATCCGGAAAGGCGTGTATTCATTTGAGCTCACACGCACTTCTCTGAATTTTCGCCAAACTGAGTTTTTTTTATCAGAATATCGTTAACACTTGATATTTTGTGAAACGATAACTTCAAAAATGCACTTGATTCATAAAAGGCCTTTTTAATATGCTGCACTAGCAGAATCAAAATTACGTTCCACACTCGGAGCGCATTTTTTGTTCGGGTAGAATTCTTGAGTGCGATTACATCAGAATTCTCCAGGTAGTACTACTTTGATGGTTTAAATCTCAAAAATTTGAAGGTAAGTTTGGTTTTTGCAAAAACTCTTCACAGAGCGTTATAAGAGCAAAACTATTATAACGTTTCACACCCGGATTAATAAGCCTTTCTCTCGATAATCGTAGCGGTTTATTTTCCAATGTGGAATGAAATCAAAAGCTAGTGGCCGCAGAGCGCTAGAAAGTGTCTTCTATGATTCTATGTGATAAACACAAATTTTGAAATTGAGAGAAAAGTTGGTAAGTGAATTATGAAAATCGCACCTTTTCAATGCTGCAGTTGAATTTGTGGGCCCAGCGTTATTCGAGAGGAGCGCGATTTTCGCTCAGGTCTTCAAACATTTCGATAAAACACAATTTTCTCTACACAATTACAGCCCTATGATTCGTGTACCTCCAATTGCAAAACCTGAAATTTTCTTTGCCGCTTACCTTTTAGAAACTAAACTTTGTTTTGATATCAGCGTTAATCAAGTTATGGAATGATACTAAACTTTATTAGAAAGCCATTCACATGCTCTAGCCAAGAAGAAACGAGCACTTAGGGTGCAACCTAATCTTCCTGTTGCTGTTACAGCGCTATAAAAAAACTTTGTACAATTCAAATAGAATAATGAAGTTGACGAAATTAAGAATTAAGAGTTCAGTATTGATCCATGCATCGACTGTTTTCAAAAACCATTCTTTTTCAAAGTAATTTTGAATGATTATTGCGAGGTTTTGAAAACAGTCGTTGCATGAATCAGTTTCGTGCTACCAGCCGAGATCCATCGACTAAGAGGAGGTGATGGACCAGTATCACTGTACACTGCACCGTCACCACATGCCCCTCCCTCCTGCTACAATAAGGGCTTAATGTGGCGCGTGGTCCCTATGACGAAGAGGGCGATACCTCCGAAACACCGCTGTATGATCCTGGCGTACCAACCTCGTTTAGGCTTTAGATATTCTTTTTTTGAGAGTTCAAATTTTATTCAAGATAGTTACATATTGGTGGGTAATTTGAATCTCCTATAAGCAAAACTTATATCTCGGCCTTCTGCCCTGTTCCTGGATCGCTCATTTATGTCTTCATTTGCGTCTTGAAGCTGCAATCCTGCTAAACTAATAAAAATCAGATACGAAGATCACATGTAACAATACTCTCGCTTAAAGTTAGTGCGTCCTAACAACATACTTTTGGCCTTTCATGAGATATGTTATGGCACTTATGAAAGGCTATACACGTGACACGACTACAAAGATCAAACCAATAGCTATAACTAAAAACTAAAGAGTCTAGAACTTTTGTTCATCACCGTTATTTGTTTTGAGCTCAAACGAGCAAGCAAAAAATTAGTCCACTGTACATAAATGATAGACCTTCGATTTGTCTTATTCTTAGAATGAGATCCTAATGTTACACATAACATTGGGTGGACCAAATGACTCACTCGTACAAAACGTAACTGCACTGCAGTGAAGACAATACTAAGTCTGGTCTTCAAAGTTATATGAGTTCAAGATTGCTGCAATCTACTCAAGAAACTCACATGGTACACAATCGAGTCACCAAGTGTCAATTTCGTCATGTCAAGTAAGCTGGCTTGCCATCTATTAAAGAAAGTTGAGGATCGTGACTCACATGGGTGTAAAGCAATAGGTCTTCGAGTCAATCAATTTCTAGAACATGGAAGAAATGCAGAAAGAGTCAGCGAAGATTTTTTTAGTGGATTTTTTGGCTACGAAGAGAATTGAAATTGTTGAGTAAACACATACTTTTTGTCATTGCGGCATTGTGCTACGACACTCACACATCTGCCAATACCCAAAGTCTAAATGAGAACGTATAGATGCACTTGATTAAACCAGAACAATATTGAGAATATGCTAATTTCCGTATAAGAACTAACGTCGAGCCTCCTCATTTCTTGAACAGAATCATAGAAAAATAGCAGCCCTATTTTTGGACACAAGATAATCGCTTGCAGGCATCCGCTTGATAGGACTCTGTACCTAATAAACTATGGTCATACGAGGTGCAGGAACATGCAGCACTGCGTTGAGTTGCGCGCAGCTTTCAGAAACTTTGTTCGCATCACAGCTAAATCTGAAGAACTAGATACAAATAAACAACAAGTAGTAGAGAGATTAGTACTATCTTCATATCATCGAACTGTCTTTAGACATGAAAACGTCACCACTGAATTTGATTTCAGCTGTACAAATAGGACTTCGTCGATTTTTATGGCTTGAATATTCGATAAAAACGAGAAATTTTTATAAAGAAGTTTATTTAACTATGATTCCATCACTAACATTAACACCGTCTCAATTTTTGGGCAATCCGTGGATGTCGTAGAAGAAAATTTTGGTAAATCACTAGTTTCCTCTGTCGAGCAGTTCCGAGGTATTAATAACACTATTTATTGAACACCAAAGATGCAATTCAATAATACAATGCAGTAATACAACATAGACAATACAATAATCGTACATTGGCTAACGTTTCGACGATGTCGCCTTTTTCAGAATTCAGAGAACTTTTTTGTGTTACTTATACATTAGATGGTTGCTGATGGTAATGATCGTCTGGTGATAGTAGATATTTTTCCAACGAACAATTCGGTGTTAGTCGTTTACACTCGGTTATAGGGAGTCTCGGTAAATTATTCGCTTCTACTCAGCACTATAGCAAAGTTAATCATAGGTTCTGTAGAAGTTCGTGTCGTTTTGATTTGTTATAAGATTTTTACAGTAATTTGTTCCAAACAAAAAAACTAGTGATCAAATTACTCTCCATCGACGTCGATCACTCCCCTCCACTTTTCGGGATGGTACGATGCCTAGACTGAAGACTTCCGTCCCTTCTGCAGCCGTATCATCGCCCCATGCTCAAAAAAACATGAGCTCCGCTTAACTAGAACTTTTCCCTACCCTTTATTCGTGCATGAATAGCAAGCAAATTTGTTGTCAAGACAGCTCATCTCAAAGCAAGTATAGGGAAATCGTATACCAAAATGTTCATAAGAAAAGACGCAATTCAACGATTCCAAAATCATTAAATTTCATTGGAAAAATCATACCATAAAACCAAAACAGTGCGTACTTTTACACAGTCTATTACGTTAGGATACTCGGAACAGCCAAGGAGAGATATTTATTGCTCGATTGACATTATGATGTTCAAATTTTATCTATAAAAGATTAAATCTTGTTGGATATTCTGAATCTCCTTTCAGCGATGCCGATATCTCGGCCTTCTGTCGAGTCCCTGGGTCGTTCATTTATGCCTCTAATTACGTCTTGAAGCCGCCATCCCGCTAAAATACTATGAATCAGATACTAAGGTCACATGTAACAATACTCTCGTTCAAAGTTAGTGCAACCTAGCAGCATATTTTGGACCTTTCATGAGGTCTGTAATGGCATATATGAAAGGTTAGACACGTGACACGACCACTAGGATCAGACTTTAAAATGGCTAAAACTAAAAAACTAAAGAGTCTGGCACTTTTGTTCATCTCCTTTATTTGTTTTGAGCTTAAGCAAGCAGGCAAAAAATTTAGTTCATCCCATATCATTGATCAACTTCCGACTACTCTTATTTTTGGCATATGATCCTAATTTAACACATAACAATAGATGGATCAAGTGACTAACTCGTATTTCCTACATGAATAATGTAGCAGCACTATAGAGAGGACAATACTAAGTCTGGTCTATAAACTTGTTTGAGGTCAAGATTGCTGCAGTGTACTTAAGAAACTCACATGGTACACAATCGATTTCACCGAGTATCACTTCCGTCCTATTTACAGATGAATTGACGTGATATCTATAAAAGGAAGTTAAAGATCTTGACTCGCCTGAGTATAAAGCAATAAGTCTTCAAATCAATCAAATTTAAGACTATGGAAGAAAAGCAGAAAAGAGTCAACAAAGATTTTTAGTGGATTTTTTGGCGACAAAGAGAGCTGGAATTGTTATACTTTTTGTCACTGCGGCATTGTGCTACGACGCTCCCACCGCTGCCAACACCCAAGAGCTAAATGAGAACGTATAGACACACTTGGTTAAACCAGAACATTGTGAAAAATATGCTGATTCACGCATAAGAACTTACCGCTTCCATTCCACTTTCATCAACAGACTTATAGAGAAAGAAATGCCCTGTTTTTGGACACGAAATAATCGCTTGCAGACATCCGTTTGATAGGACGTTGTATCTAGTAATTCATTATTTTCTTGCATCTTCAGTTGAGCTTCCTTTGCTAATGAAGGAAGATAGGAACTTCATTGAAATAATCAAAATCGTTACCGAATGTTAGCGGGTGTTCTGGACGGGACAACATTGAGCTTCATGCATCGTGAACATCCTATAAAAATGTATTTTTCAATCAAAAATGTGAGATTGAAATGAGAGCAATTCTAGTCAGCAACGTGCGTTTTAATATTTCACATTAGTGTTGAGATTAATGAGGCTAAGTAACGCAGTGATAAAGATGTCAATCATCAAGAACGTGTGATATCCATGAACAAAAGAAAACAAAGTGTTCAAATAACAACAGCAACAACACATATGAAACGTTCGATGACCTCTATGAATGACTCATAACAAAAGGTGGAGCAAATAAAAAAAAGAGCTGGAGTTTGTACACTAAAGCTCAAGTGTGGAAAACTTGGCGTCAATACTTTTTAGAATTCATTAAAGTCTTTTCCAAGCTCTTTTTCGAATTTGCGTGCCAAATAACGGGACGATTTTTT
Source organism: Parelaphostrongylus tenuis (assembly GCA_019055375.1). Classification (NCBI taxonomy): domain Eukaryota; kingdom Metazoa; phylum Nematoda; class Chromadorea; order Rhabditida; family Metastrongylidae; genus Parelaphostrongylus; species Parelaphostrongylus tenuis. Next base: position 167,181 of record JAHQIW010000205.1, on the reverse strand, counting down.
TATCTAACCAGTTCACCGAGTCGTTACAGGCTAGCTTTCACTTAATAATAGCTGATTGCATTGCCACACTGTGATTGGCCAGCGCGTTGTGAGTTAGATTCAATAAATAAAACCAAGTTGACCGAGAGGTAAGAGCCCATGAAAGATAGCATTTACAAATGCCCTGTCGTACACATACGTGCTTATAAGTTTCATTTCATAGTGCAGGCTAACTAAATACTCAAGTCCTTAGAGCCAGTCATAAGAAGCTGAGGTGCTTGAAAGGGCTAAAATACTTGACTAATACTCTGTCAGAGCGGCAAAATTTAGTTTACGATGAAATATAAGATTATTTGGCTCTGTAGTGGACAGTGAAGTCTTATGCGCAGTTTATCGATGAAGAACTGATGAACGCCTGATCCTGCTCCTTACCGTTTTCTCTGACTTATTGAGTAATAAAAACTGCTTTTTTTCTGTCATACAATCGCATACCATTTATTTCTGGTCCTACATAAGTTTTCTCACTCTCATCTTGCACACATATGGAATTTATTATAGACACGTGTGGAAATGCTTTACACTTACTTTTTGACTCTGTGTAGCTCTCGTCGTAGTCATCGTAGTATGGGCAGTCATAATATTTTCCTGAACCGGGCCGATGATAACTATCGTATCGCTGCAAAATAAGAAGCATCTTATATTTCTTTTTTTCTCGCTTTTTAGAGTAAATCTTAGTAGACGATATTTGACAAAACTGTGCTGTATCTTGCTACAAACAAGTGCGTTCGTGAAATAAAATTTCAAAATGCGGCCTCCCATTCATCTATTACTATATCTATGAGTATTACATCCTCTTGTTCAAATAAAAGGTTCATATTCAACACGTTCGTTACTCCACGGACTACACTCATGTAAAATTTGACCAGTCAGTTAGTCATGCAGTTTTGAGGTTGACGCGAATCAGAGACCAAGAACTAAGATGAGTTTGCGGCAGGATACCTCTTTCCCATCTGCACCAGGATAGAACATTTTGACGAGGTGAATGTGTTTAGGTGAATCGATGGAAGCGTACACGAATGTATTGAGGAAAAAACGGTTGTGATGTGGTTAGGTCGTGAATGGGAGGTAATTCAGAATCTTCTCCAACAAAAAGCATCAGAACATTTAGCTCACACCAATGAAGCGAGTACACTTAACTGTATGTTTTTCATACAAGAATTTGAAATTATGTGTCTAGATTCTTGCTTCCGGAAGTGCTCTGTTACTATGGAGTTCTACACAGAAGTGCTGTCGAATGCCAAGATTTCGGTGCACACCAGAGTCAGATGATGATTAAGGATGCTATTGATATACCGGCTTATATTGCAAAAGAGTTGCTGACAGGACAGCGCACGAAATAAGTCAAGAGAAATGGAACTCACCCGCCTTGGATAATAATATGGTATAGGATATACTGAATACGGAGCGACATTTGGAGCAGGAAGTCCCTGTGGAGGACTCACACTGGGCGCCGAGTAGTACGAAGCAGCCGCTACTGTAACGCAGAGCGCAATGATGAGCTTCATGGTTCCCAGACTCTTCTGAAAATTCGTATTTATAAGCAACGAATAATAGATAACTCACTATGTTGTGACTTCAATGGTAACGGCAATGATGATTCATCGTCGAATTTCGATTCTATTAGCAGATGCCATGAATTTTTTCACAATCCTGAAATTCAACTAGAATGATTTTCCTGCTCCGTTTCGGAAATGAAAACAATTTGACATATGAATTTTGAACAAGCACAAATTCAAAATGTTTGCTTTAATCGACAAAGGTGCGAGTGCGCAAACTGTGCCGCAGAGCTTGAAATTACCTCTTTGCAAACTGACCATTGAAGTGTCAGAAATCTACGTTGTCCTCGCTCGGCTCTCATAAAGATCCATCACAAGTGTTCTTTGCGGATAAATCTTATCTTCTCTAATAACGTAATGATCGATTGGTGTTGCAGCTGTGATTTAACTCAAATGTTTGAACCAACGTTACGTTTAGAAAGGGGTTCTAAACTGTTTTCTTTACTTAGCAGTGGTCCATCGTCTTTTTTACCTCTTTCCACTGCTCCAAGTGATGTGTATATATAGCACTATGAAGAATGTTGATGTATACCTTCTGAGCTAAACGCAAACAGAAGTGAAATTTTGATCATATGAGTGCGAGGTTTCGTGAACACCAGATGCAAATTCAACTTCTTCAATTTTCCTAGATTTCCTTGGCATGTTGTGTTCCGATCCGATTTCTATGACTCTGAATCAAACTCTCGTTTAACTCTGTTTAATGTTTACGAATGCGAAATTCACTGGAAGTGTAGTAGACTACAGATTTTACACTGCCGACTTATTTTCACGGCTGAGTACATTTTAAAGCTAAGCAGAGTGTGTATTTCTGCTCAGTGAGACTGGTGAAATTTGATGGATAATTCTTGTGTGCCTCAGAATGATGATTTGATAATGATGATAAATAATGATAAATTGAATGATGATACATTGGTGATGATAATGACAGAATGATGATAAATTTAACCGGTTTCGGGATAGTCAATCAACAATATGATCATAAGCAATCCCGTCTTACGTAACGACTTCGTTATCTTCATTATTCAGCTGTGAAGGTGGGACATTATATCTTGAAAAATCACGAGATATATCTGATGCTCATCTTTTATTGAGCTATTGCATTTCCATCTTTCGTTTGCACATTGATTGAAGAAAAGCGCTTAGGAAGCGATTTTGTCAGATGAGCTTCATCTCCTAGCAGTCGCTTTTGCTCGTCGTGCTGGTATGTGATGGTAGCGTTTATTATGACAAAACGGTGAATCAGCGCATTGTAGCTGTTGATATATTTTCATGTAAAGAGTTTAATGTTTGCTTTTTCGAAGAATTTGGGCGAAATGAACCACATAATCAAGTGACGTCTACATTCATTTGCGATTAATCACTAGTTATTAAAATTCTCTTGGATGAAAATGAAACCTTGCATTTACCATTTTGCAAGTTTCTGGCTTTGTTTGGATCTTTGAAAAAAACCTATCATATTTGTTTCTATAATATATCTTGCCAAAAGTCTTTGTCAGTGACGCTATTTTTCCTCCAAAGGATCTTCAAAAATTCAAAAATGAAGTGGAATCTTGAAATGAATCTTGTAAGAATTTGAAAAAGCTGGCTTTTAATAAACTCAGCATTAATTACTAGCAGCCACCTCAAAGACAAACACTTAATGATTTAAAGCTAGTCTTCACTTATCATGGTTAGAATTAGGATATGGGGATGCTACGAGAACCGATGGATTTGTCTTTTCGACTAGTCAATTTTTGGTTTGGTTACTGAATAACGTTTTTACTTGGAGTGAGAATGCTAACTGAATCTCAAAGTAGGAGCGAATGTCTAGACTCTAGAGAAAGCGAACTGTCGAACGTCAGCCAACGGAACTGAAAATACGTAATAATATCGTTGCGTCAACAATTATAGCTTGCAATTTTGTTAAAGTTGAAGCGCATCATAGTGATTCGGAGTGCAGTGATCCCACCAAATGCACACCTAACCATCTTTCCGTGAACATTTCGTGTGCAGCCGATTTAGCTGGCTGCCAGGGTCGATACACGATGGTTTGTGCCTTGGATTGTCGGAATAAATGCGTTTTTCGTCTCCGGTCACTACGCGATGTAAAAAAGTCTCTATTTTTGTCGGCGGCCGCTGTTTTAAGAGCATGGAAAGTGAAGCTTTGGGCAAATGGCGTTTTTATTCCACAAAAGTCGTTTTCTATGAAGCCTCACAGGAGTTATCACATAAAAATTTAGTAACTAGACGACATACAGATAAATAGCGTTTTTGACGCACTTTCACATAAGAAAAAGAATTGCGTGTTCTGAGTTTTACTACTACAGCAGCATTAAATGATTAAAGGGTGGAGCCATATTTGTAGACCTAATACGTCTAACACTATGGGTGTCTTAGCAGACCTCAGAAAGGCTTGACGCGTTGGGAACCTTATGTGTCATATTGGCTCATGGTACGTGTTATCGCGCACCCAGAGTTTTATACGACACATATATAAAAATTGGAAACTGGAGGATATTACTTTGTAAATTAGATTTCCTAGAAAAGATTATCACTAGCCAATGATGAATCACTGAGAAAAATCATGTGAAGGTTTTCATGCGTTTTTCAATTGAAAGAACACCATTTGTCAAGAAACAAACTATCTTACAACAAGAGAAACCACACCTTTCCAAAAACGAACTCATTTCCAACAGTTATACAAGAGTTGTTTCTTTTTTTGTTCATGTTTTTATAGTCGTCCTGTAGCTTGAAAACTGCCGATTCTTATGGTATGGTTGGTTTGTGGTTTAATTTCCATTCCATGTATTCTTCACCAATAAAATAAAAGGTTCTGCAATTTTGATTCATTTTCTGGACCTTACCAGTGGGAATTATGATAATATACGATAATATTCTAGATTAATTGGATAGAATATTACTGGAGCGGCACAGGAAAGCGTATTTCTAGTGGGAGAGTGCATAGGTCTCTTGAAAGAGTAAACTATTTTTCATGAACTGAGTGGATGTAGTCGCATCGTGTGAAATGTGTTGGTAATCTCCTTCCTTCTTCAGTCGGCAGAGCTTTTTCGCTAGATATTTGCAATCAATCAACAACTTGAAAACTAGAAAGTAGGTACTAAGCCTAACTTATGAGGAGACTTCTATAGTAAGCTTTAATAACGAAAAAAATCTTTGTGCTCAAGAGCGGATGCGGCGCAGTGGTTAGGGTGTTCTGCATCGCATACGAGGCCATGGCTCGATCTCACGCCCATTCCTCACCAAGCTTTCCATTCTTTCGAATCGGCAAATTTGAGCCAAGCTTGTCTAGAAGCATAAGCAACACTGGCTCAGTATCTCAGTAGGCTACCTCGAATCATTTTACAAGCCAGAAATGCATTCAATCACCTCAAACGAGAATATAATTAGCAGACATTGCGCCCCTCTGGAAGATTCTTCGACGCAAAGAGATTTATCTTTTCATTTTTTTTCTGTTTTGAGAGTGCGTTGTTTCAACACCACCGCGAACTTTGTTCAATTTTATGAAATGGATCTTCTATTCTAGCATACTTCAATGGCACGGAAAGAAATTGAATACTGCTGGAGGCAGTTCTATAAGCGAATTTCCTTCAAAAACATGCTCATATCCCAAAAAAGCAGAAGAAAATGAGCGGCTTGGGGAACGTTTAGAGCATCGAAGATGTAGTGAAGAGGACAAAAACATCCGATTCCGTGCCCTCCTTATCGACTCGTCGATTATCCCTGCCCTAACGCATGTAGTAGAAACCTGGTGGCTACGTAAGCAGGAAAAAAGGTCACTTGGCGTTATTGAACGCGCAGTCGAAAGGTCGACTCTAGGAGGAGTATCTCGTATCTCGCAAATGAGAAGGGATCTGAAGTTCCAACCTACGTTAAAGATAGACAATCAAGGACGTCGTTTTACATGCTAGGATATCGAAAATAAGGTGGGCCAGACACGTGATGTAATTCAACGACAACCGATAGGGCCGATAGGTCTTCGGGATATCAGGAGCTTTGCAGGAAGACCTCCGACCAGACAGTCCGATTTCTTCACGAACGGCTTGGAAGAAAGATATGATGCTCAGCGAATCCTTAGAGCAAGGAGGATCCATTGCGCTACTCTTACATGCGATAGGGAAAAATGGAAGTGTTGCTGGTACCCCGCTTGAGTCACTCGATGACCAACGGGGCGACAGGTGACACAGATAATACCAAAAATTCTTTTTTCTGAAAAAATGTATACCTGGATGGGCAAGACCTTTTAGCTGTTCGTTTCTTTTTGTTTCAAAGACTTTGCAAGCATAGAACAGGAAAGCCCATTTTCTGCATTTTCGTCACTAAAATTTCCTATTTCTTTGGTGTCGTGAATGTTTCATTGACAATATTATATAACGATCAGTAACATGGACGATCACACTGATCAAAAATTGCTAAAAACTCTCCACTGAGAACGTTTGTACCCTTCTTCAAGCACTACTCTATAGTTGTTCCGATCCAGCTCTCTTCTATTCGTCGCATATATTTGCCTGCCATCTAATCAGCTCGTAATGATTGGTTGAGGTTAGTTCATAAAAGTTGGCTAGCTCCTTGCATGCGAGCATTGGGTCGCTTTGAACACCTGCTTGTCGTCATCAAAGAGCAGGGTTATAGGTGAGAGGGCTCTAAATGAGTCAGTATCTGCGACAAATACATTGTCTTATTGTCTTCCATGCTGTCATCATCTCCATCACCGATCTTCCCTTCGGCAATGCCAGCATGCTATGCAGAAGATAATATGCACACATCGATAAGGGAGAATGATTTAAATCGGAAGCAGATACAAGATTGGTTCTCTCATGTAGTTATGAGCAGCTGCAATCGGCTGCACATGATTCTGTTGAAGTTGTTTAGAGAGGTTGGAACCCGACAAAGTACCTTAGATCGTCTTGAGACTAATTAATTATAAACGAATCCATAGAACACCTGAATCAGCGGCTTTGTTCAGTAACAAATGCTGTCTTGATAAATGGTGCTCATAGAGCAATATCTGTATCACCTGTCGTGCCGTTGATCGCCGAGTGACTCGAGAGGGTACCAGCAACATTTCCATTTCTCCATATCGCGTGCAAGTGTGGCCTAGTGGGTCCTCCTCGACCTAAAGATTCGCTGAGCATCATATTTTTTTTCTATACCTTTTGTGAAGAAATCGGATCAACGGGTCGGCGGTATTCCTATAGAGCGCTTCATGTTCCAAGGAATTCAGTCGGTACTCTGGTCCATCGGTTGTCGTTGAAGAGCATCACGTGTCCGGCCTACCTTATTTTCGATATCCTGGCGTTTAGAACGGCGTCTCTGATTTTCGATTGTTGACGTAAATAGGAACTTCGGATCCTTTCTCTCATTTGCAAAATACGGAATACTCTTAGCACCGACCTTTCAGTTGCACGTTCAATAACGTCAAGTGATCTTTTATCCTGCTTCCGTAGCGGTTACGTTTCTGCTGCATACGTTAGGCAGGGAAAATCGACGAGTCGAAAAGGTGGAAATAGAGTCTGATGTTTTTTGTTCTCTTCACTACATCTTCCATGCTCTTGAACCTTCTCAAATCGCTCGCTTCCTCCTGCTCAACTCTGGGCTAGGTTGTTCATTTTGATTATTTCACGACCTAGATAGACATAACTGGAGCATTCGCAGATTTTCGTTTCGCTGAGCATGAGTGGGGCATTGAAAACCCATCCGTTCCTCATGAACATTGCTATTGTGAAATTTAATTCAAGACCGATCTTTCCACAGGCGTTGCCAAAATCGGTCAACATTCGTTTCATTTGGCTGATGTTTAGTATTATGAGAATGATATCGTCAGCAAAGCGAAGGTTTCCATATCGTCTCATTCTAATGGTCGCACGACGTTTTGGAGGGTGGCAGAGTGAATAATTTTGGAGAAATTGTATCACCTTGTCGAACCCTTCTTCTTACGCTGATGGTGATATTCCTGTAGAATGGAGATATTTTGAACAGCTCACGAACTATCATTATGTACCGAGTAGGGACACCCTGGTTATCCAGAGCCTCCACAACCTCTTCTGTTTCCTTTGAATCTAAAACTTTTTTCAAATCGACGAATGTGAGACAAATTGGTTGTTTGTACTCTCGTAAAACTTCAGTGAGTCTTGTGATCGTGTGATGTAGTCTATGGTACTAAATCACAGTTCCTTTAATCCTGTTCTGGGTGACTCGAGTGAAGAGTTTATAGACAACGAACAGCAGGCTGATTGAGCCATAGTTGCCTATGTCGTGAAGGTCTTAAACAGCAGTACGGTCTTGCTGCTTTTCCATTTAATGGGAACCTTGCATTCTGACAGGTAGCGAGTGAAGAGCCGAGCCAGGGTGTTTATGAGAACTGACGGTAGGTTCTTCAGGTGTTTTGGTCTAATCCTGTCTGGACCGGATGTCGTTCTGTTCTTCACAGCCAACGTGTGGGATTTCGGAAAAGACCAGTTCAACGACAGATTCATCCTCTTTCATTTTATATGAGGCAAGAGGAAAGACTAACGAAGAGATCCGAGTGGTACTGGTGAATGATTTTCTCCATTGCCCTTTTGGAAGCTGTAAGTGTACCGTCAGGGCATAGGAGTGCAACCATCTTAGTCTTACCCTTGGCGAAGCCTTTCTGGGCTTTGCGAGTGCTCTTCCCAGCTTCTGCAGCTTCTGCCATAACTGCTGCTCGTTTCTCTCTAAGGTTTTCTCTTATCGCGTCTCCTCGCGCTTCACAAGTTTGGAAGTAAGATTTCGGTTGCCTGTAACACGCGCGATTCCACGTTGACGTATCAACTCGAGTGTCTGCGGAGGCAAGCGTCTCTTCGTGACCTTAGGACTCTCTGTTTTCATAGTGCTAACGTGAAGATATTCAACTAGTCGATCGTATTCTTCGTCGATGTTGTCGACAACGGTATCTTCTCAAGAGCCAACAAATGATTTGAATACGTCCCAGCTTATGGTAGTTCTGGGACTTCGCTGTTTGAATTTAGCGGCTTTCTCTCCTCTCCTCAAAAAACGGAACGTTGCGCGAAGTAGGCGATGGTCTGACCCCGTGTAGAACTTAGGAACACAGCGACATTGGTCAGGCAAGCCTTCAAACTAAGATGTGATCTATTTCGTTATGGTACTCTCCATTGGGAGACTCCTAAGTCCATCGCTGAGAAAGAGGCTTTTGGAATTGCGAGTTACCATGGATGGTTTGAGTTGTCATGGTGAACTCAGATAGCCTCTCACCCTGTTCATTCCATTCTGGTAGGTGGGTCCCTATGTGACCTTTTTCAGACGTTCTTCTAGGTTTTATTTTTCTGTTAAATTCTTCGACAATGACCTTGTACAATGTATGATCTTCTCTGAAGTATTTTTCGAGGTCCAAATAGAAAGCTTCGACATCGTCTTTGTCATGGCTTGGCGTTCGTGCTTATGCAACGAAGATAGGCAAAGCCGGCAATGAACCACATCGTTCCAACAGTAATTGCCCAATGCGGGTTGTTAGTTGTTCAAAAAAACCAATGTTCACTGTCAAATTCGATTTGACGAAGACGCTAACGCCGCCGACACCTCTGCTATCGCATGTTTGAAGGAACAGTTCTTCTCCGGTGTCACAAACAGCTATTTATGATAGCGCAATACAGGATGTAAAAATACCTATAGCTTCCAAAATACAAAGGCAAAGGATAAAGCTATCGGTGTTGATCAGTCACTGAAGGATAGGCCATGCATTGGTCTTCAATTTTTAACTTCGGGTGAGGTGATTGGATGCACATCTGGCCCTCACAAAGATTTGCGAAAGGCCTTTCGCTGAACCAACTAAGTCAGTGCTGCTTATTCTCCCTGACAAGTCTGCGAACATTGAGGTACCAATCTACCGCTACCGTAGGGATGGATGGCTTGGTGAGCCATGAACGCGAGATCGAACCAAAGACCTTGTGCGCGATGCAGAGCACCTATGGCCACTGCGCCACATGCTCTCTCGCTGAAAGGACAGAACAAAGTTATTTCTATATTACACGAAGGTCGCATTTCCTGAAATACGCTCACAATGGAAAATTGGGAAAAGTTTAGTAGCATTGCATGCAATATACAACACTATTCTTGGCAAACTATCCATTGCTCTGTAACTTACCATCACAATGATGATTTTGAGAAATATGTCATGAGATTATGCCAAAATTGGAGGATATATCGCTTAATATTTCATTCGGGAGTACATACTGTTAGTTCGATTTGTAATTTTACGATTTTATACTAAATTGGTTACGGACGCCTAATCGCAGTAATGCATAGAGGTAATTGATCTTGAGCTTTAAGTGAATGATAAACGTGAGTGAAATGTGGATAAATGTAAATGAGAAGCATGTAATCGTTTCATGAAAGTCCGAACTATGATTTTTTCGTTAGCAACTGGGTTTATGTTCCAAAAAAATATGCTCTTTAGAAAAAAGCAGTGGCAGGATTTTCAGGTTGCAAGAATGAAACGACATTCATATACAGCTCAATTGGATTTATAAAATGTTTCCACTCATAAGACAGTAGGGTAAAAGCTCTTTCACAACTAAAGAGAAGCTTCAACTTCTCGAATCTTCTAGTTTCGAAGAATTTCACCTAATTATCGCTGAAATCGCATTGCATTGCAATTTGCACTACGACTTTAGAAGAACATTTCGCCGTTTTATGATTTTTTCACATGTTCCAACCAAATATAGTCTTATCAAAGCCTCTTTTATCACATCTTCTTTTTTACTGACGATCAATCATCTTTAGTGTTGATAAAAATCCAAATTTCATTGTGAGACTACCACATTGTCATCGTGAAGCTGCGCTAGACGCCCTCGCCGCACGCTCTCACAAAATCAACGTGGTTCCCAACGTGCAAAGATAAATTGCCATGTTGTCTCTATGAAGCAAACTCTCAAAGCGGTCGATCAATATTGTATTGCTACATGCGTTTTATCGGCTATGAGCAGCGATATAGTGTAGATCATTCTATGTCGGGTGGTCTTTCCACTTAACGTGCAGTGCAACATGTTAAGCGCCGATATGTGCTCTGTTGAAGTGAAACTGTTGAACTGACGTGCTACTGATAAAGCTTGCTAGAAATTCGAGACGTACATCTAGTACAAGAGATGACATGCCAGACCTCATGAAAGGCTGGAGGTATTTCTTAAGATTTCTTGTTGAATTCATTTAATTTTCAAAGGCAAAACTGAAAACTCGCTCAAATGGCATCCGCTTATCCATTTTTTTTTTCAATCAGGTCATAGTTTAGAGTCTTTTACATTCTCACTCAACTGTCATTTTGGGCGAATTGATATGAGCTCCTTTTGATGTAGGGAAAGAGGATGTTCTTTGGATTGGCAGAGCCCGTGAGCATTTCTGTGGAATGTGCAATTGTGCAGTATCCTGACTTGTGACGTAAACAGTGCTATGCCCTTCTGTGGAAATCAAAATCAATTCTTGCATATTTGACTGAGCTAAAAACTTGATCAGGTTTTCGTCATTAGCTTTTATGACAGGACTACATAACTAAGGCAGCGGTGAGACGCAGACTTAACTCCCGCATGAGACCACTCTATCGATTAATGGACGGAAAACATCTCAGAAGCACACATAAAAGAGAAATGAACAAATCACTTTCTTACAGTTTCACAAAAGTCGTTCTACAGGCCCGTTATTTCCATGTCTTTCACAGATCACGTGATTCCACACTGTAAGTTTCTCTGCACAACGACGAAGATTGTTAGAATACAAGTATGTTATCGGGGACGGATGTAGAATCTCGTCCTTTCGCTGGACAAGAAGTTTACATTAGAGAGTGAATAACCGTTCGAACCCTCAAATCTCTGGCTACTGCGCACATGTTTCACTTTATGAAAGAACCCTCTATAGCGCCGTAGTTTTCAGACAAAATTATGTTTCCCACCAGTCGCTCGCTTCATAAAATAAAACGATGAAAGAACGAGAAGCATATAAATGTGTAGAGAAGATCTTGTAGAGCTTGACATATATGTTTTGTCCGGAGTTTGAATAGGATTCGGAAAAAGAATTTGAAATTAGATGACAAAATTCCATTCCACTTGTGTGACGCGCCAACGCAGTCGATCAATCGCCGCATCGAAACCACCGGTCAACACACACTTTTATATGTAAAACTCAATCTTTCCTTACTACACCGAAGTGAAACTGTCTTTTTATAAAATAAGCATCTCATTGGAATCGTGGAAACTTACCCTATCAAATGGTAACACGTAATTCGAGGGAGCCTTTCTGCTTGGTGAGATAAGTTTGTGTATAAACACAAATGTCTTTCTTCTGCATCAGCGTTATAAAAAGTTTCCCAAAAACAGCCATGTTGTCCAGCAGCCAAAATTTGAGCTTATGAATGATAACTAAAACTTTAGTGAAAAGCTCTTGATCAGCTCAAGGAATCGTTTCTTCACTTATTTTTGATTGCTCACGTAAACCGCGTTCAAAAATAGTAACAATTTGACATCAAGATAATATCTTTGGAGTCTCTTATGAGGTGTAGCATAGCTCTTACACAGCTTCCAAGATATACGCTATCATTAAAATGTGAGATTGATAATTAATGACCACCGATTATATACTTTCTGTTCTTTTGAAGAGATCTTAATTAGAATACCATGCATTAGTCAGTTGGAACAAATACTGAACAACTTCGACATTGTTTGTAGAGTGTTTGGTATTCTAATAAATTCTGAAAATCATTTGGTAAAAAAAGAACTTTCTTCCGATGGCCATAGATATATGAAGAAAACGATCTCCAACTGCGTTTATTCGAGCACTCACCATGACAAACAACTAAACATCATAGATTATCAGGAAGGTGCCACTGGCAAAGAGAATTTTCACAACAAAGAGGACATAGCCAGAAAAGCTAAAGACATGAAAAGCATACACTTCATTTTACTACAATTATTCTTTTTCCTTGAACGTACGCATCGAAGGACTGCTAAGGCTAAGCAAGCAAGGTGAAAAATTGCAACACATTAGCGAAGGTTCTGGAAAGAACGGTGACGCAAGCAGTTCTTAGTAAACAGATTAGAAAGAAATCCAACATCAAAACCACCTATACAAAAAGGAGTAGGTAGAACGGTCAAGCATGCCCAAGATGACGAGTTTACCAAGCCGGCGATGAGCCTTTTTACAAACAGTCCAAAAGCTGATTTGATGCTCAACGACTTCTCAGGACCGATAAAACACAAGGCTACTATTCCACGTGACAAGAATAAATTGGAAATTCGTTATCTCCATTCAGTTCAACACTTAATAGGCTACAAAGGTGAGTGTACTAAGGAATTGCGAAGACTAATGAGATACCTTCATTTCAAGTGCTTTATTGAGACCACGCTCAGATTTCAATAGATCCTTTCATTATTATTTGAGCCAACTTGTCATGTGGTCTGATAAGGGCTCTTGTACAGCCCGATACACGTGTTTCGTCCTTACAGACTCGTCAGCCGGGCAGGACCCGTCGTCTTTCGATAATTTTATAGTCAGTTCTCTAGGGAGCTCTGCTCCCTTACAGAGAGTTATCGAAGACGAACGTTTGAAACTCTATGTCAAGCGAATTTTTCACCATTTTCACCACTAATTGGATAATTAAATGCACCACCCTATTGTTAACTGACAATAATACCAGAGGGAAACAGCAAAACATAACGAGACGCTTAAAGTAAAGGTGCAGCAGCAAGGTCGATGACACAAATGTAGACGGGAAGGGAGCATACGATTGTGACGTTCTTTTTTGCGTAAACAGATATATTCCACTTAATGAGATAATGACACAGAAGACTATAATGGCATGTAACAAAACGTTAAGATCAGTGATTTTGTAGGAGTACTAATCACAGGTAAGCATAAAGAGGGAAGCATTAAATTGTTCTGTTCTCTTCTTGTACATGCAATTATATTTCACTTCATGAGATAGAGATAGAAGAGGCCGTAATAACATATAACAAGACGATAAGATCAGTGATTTTGTAGGGGTATTAATCGCAGGTAAGCAGAAAGAAGGGAGCACATCAATGTTGCGGTTTCTTCTGGTACGTGCAATTATGTTTCATTTCATGAGATAGAGATAGAAGAGGCCGTAATAACACATAACAAGATGTTAAGATCAGTGATTTTGTAGGGGTACTAATCACAAGTAAGCAGGAAGAAGGAAGCATAAAACTGTTTTTTTTTTGTGATTCATGAAATCGTATTTCACTTTATGAGATAGAGATAGAAGAGGCCGTAATAACATATGAGAAGAGGTTGAGATCAGTGATTTTGTAGGGGCGTCATTCACAGAAAAGCAGAAAGGGAACGCCTGACTGAGGTGAATTACTCTGTCGTGCATAGAATTATGTTAAACAGTATGAGATTGTGATACAAGAAGAACATAGAAAGATATAACGTGACTCTAAGGATAGTAGTCCTATTCCAGGATCAATGGCAGATGGATGCAAACGAGTAAGGCACATCTATGGTCACCACTTCGCATATGATAGTAATTATATTTCACTTAATGTGGTAAAAATACAAAAAGGCATAACAAGAGATAACGTCAAGATAACGAGGCGTCAAAAGCAGCGATTTTCAGTAAGATCAACCACAGAAAAGCAGAAAGAAATGAGCCTATGACTGAGGTGGTTTGTTGTGTCGTGCGTAAAATTATATTCCATTATGTGAGATAATGATACGAGAGGGGCATAACAATATATAACGAGGCGCTGAGAGCACTGGTGCTGTTCCAGGATCAATCAAAAAGAAGTAACGGTAGAGAGATCATACGCTTTTGGCGATTTTTTCCTATGTTTGAGCATTATATTTCATTACATTATATAATGATGCAAAACGATAAAGAAGTTACGGCGAGTCGTGGAGTGTCGTGGCGCTGTGAGAGGATCAATCATACAAAGCTATGAGTGATTAGCGTGCGAAAATGGGTATTACTTATGGGACTATGGCAGTTAGGCTACATTACGTGAGATATCGATGTGTAATAGCTCTAGCACGATAGAGGAGGAAGGAGATAGGTGTTACGCGCTTTTTTAGGACTTAGTTGTATAGCAGTGTAAGTAATCGCACCGCTTATAATCTTTTAATAGTGAGTGCACGCAGGCGGTGAAGACGAATTTTGTCTGTTGCAGCAGTCAGATGATGTGTGACATGGCTTAATTCGGATATATTCGATGCTTAGAAGGGTGTTCCTGAAGAATTCCACGTTGCTGCAATTCATATTGCGATTGTACTACATCCGTGTAAATCATGAGGTGACCTTAAGATAGATCAACGCCGAAATAATGTGAAAAACGTATGACGGCATTAATCACATATGATACGGTGTGCAGCCTGAAATTTGTGCATGTGCATTAATGTATGAGCGACCACGTGAACAAGGCTATTAGTAAGTAGGTCCTTCGGAGTGTCAACAGATGCGGCGAAGAGAGTAGGTGGCAAAGTGATCAACCTACTTGATGAAAATTCTGAAAAACGCTTATGTATGCGCACACATGTCTTCATATAAATACATAATATATATGTATGCATGTATATGCATGCCTGTGTTTTATATTATTTGGCTTACTCGAGAATATCATATTAGCAGAATCCACTAAGCCTTGACGCCGCTTTTCTTCAAAGTCGCCAATCCGATTTCTCAGAGCTAAGAGACCACTAACCTCAATCTGGGATATGCGTGTTCACAGTGGTATCGCCTCGGATGTTCCGGAGTGGAGCGGAGAACAAATCACTATTCTCACTCGATTTTGCTTTTTATACAGAGCGGTTGTCAACTATCAATTGATAAGGTTTGCTTCTCATCAGTAAGGATTCTTTTTGATTAAACGCTTTAGCGGTGGTCTGATACATGTATATCCACTAATATTGAGTGATGCGCGAAACCTTGAGCGTCGAACGGGATTCGAACCCCTACTTAACTATTCTGAGGCGCTTTGGCTTTTGTTTAAAATAACCTATCTACGGCAATCGATTTTAGAACCGTATCTACTACTTCGTAATTTATTGATCACTTAGCCTATCGATATGTCCAAGTTGGCTTGGAAGACTGGAAGCTAAAATTGCTAAAGCTCTTGACGGTGATCAATCTTTGAGGAATGCGAAATGCATCGTCTTCAATTTTTGAATCCGTTTGAGGTGGTTGAATGGGTATTCAGCCTCTACAATAACTCGCAGTGGCCTATCACTCCATTGAGTCGGTGCTGCTTGTCCTTCAGGATAAGTCTGTTACAAATTTTCCGACATCGTATTGATGGATAGATGGACGGCTTGGTGAACCATGAGCGGAAAGTCGAACCATCGTCTTTGTATGCAATGCAAGACGCCTATCACTGCGCCACATAACCTTCTTCCTAGAAGAGTATTATATATATATATATATATATATATATATATATATATAAAGGATAAAAGGACAAAGCTCTCGGCTTTGATCAATCCCTGAGGGATGCGCCATGCATTCGACTTCAATTTAAACTTCGTTTGGGGTGATTGAATGCATATCTGGCCTTTACAATGACTCGCGGTGGCCTCCCGCTGAACCGAGTCAATGCTGCTTATCCTTCTAGACAAGTCTGAGACCTGTCTGGTACCAGTTTGCCGACCCCGGAGGGATGGATGGCTTGGTGAGCCATAAGCGCGAGATCGAACCATTGACCTCATATGCGACGCAGAGCACCTCTAACCACTGCGCCACATGCGCTCATTATATATATATATATATATATATATGTATATATAGATATATATATTTATATAATGTGTATATATTGTCTTTCTTTTCAACTGTTTTTGAACCCTCGCTCAAAACAGTTATTTATGATCCATTAACTACTCCCCTCCTCCTGCTCATCTCTGCAGCTAAGTCATTCGTCATGTTCATCTGCCGAAGTAGACTTAATTGGAGAACTTAAGGATGTGGATTTTTTTGAAAGTGAATGGGATATTCAAAGCCTTGCCATGCTGAGACTAAGGCGATAACAATCTTTTTACAAGCTGGTAGCATAAATCGATCTTTCGTGAGGTCTGTTAAGGGCAATTACATAGTACATGACAAGTGTTTACGTCTTACAGTCTCGTCATTTGCCGTTCACTCAGTTTTTCGGAGATGTGCCTTTATAAAGTGGAATTAACGGCGAACTTTTGCACTCGACGTGTTGTAAAACAATCACCTTAGCGATTCTCTATATAGGGTGAATTCCGGGCGTAGCTATGGTACCCTAGCCTATTTGATGCAACAATGATCCGACTAGATTCTTTACAGCCAGTGGTCGTGATAATGCTATCCTTTGCCCTGTTGAGTCGAATCCCTTGTAGCGGACTAGCTCTCGTGTGAAGTGACTTCACTCTGACATTGACTTTCTATACAAAGTGGTTTTTGCTGATTGTCCACTGAGTTTAAATTCCATTCATGAACCACAACTATCCTGCAGCTGATAGTTTTTTTTTGGCTAGTGCATAGCGTTGTAATGTCTTTGAAGAGTTTTTGAATTACATTGAGTCCCGTAGTATCAAGTGAGCATCATTCGCTATTGCTTTATTCTGTGTTTATTTTTCAATAGATCCTTTTTTGCTCAGCCTTGACCAGAGGTAGAGAACTTCATGGGTTTAATTGGTTTGCTTGACAAATTCTAAAGAGTGCTCAAATAAAAGATGAAGTATTTGAATTAGAATAATAAGATAATGAACAAGTACATAAATGAGCAATTATAGGTAGAAATACATGCTTTTTGTCTTCGTCACTTTGGAGAAGATTTTGTGGTGACACACATATAAGAGAATTAGAAGGCTCCTACCTTGGATTTACACGAGCACCAAGAATTGTAAACGGAGATATTACTCTGCCTTTAAATTGATCTTGAGTCCCATGTTTGCAAAGGCTTCGATTCCTGCAAGATTAGTAAATGTGTACCGGATTTGTCTAGGAGCATGATAGCACTCTCTCCATACATCGTTAAGCCACCGTAACCTATTGGCCAGACATACGTTTACTCCCCTTAGCGAAGCTTAATCGGATCGAGCACCTGACACATCCCTCATGAATTGTTCAGAGTCCAGAGATGTCTAGTATTGATTTGTTGTCCTTCTCTTGCAGAAGGATTGACCTGAAGCGATTGTCAACCGACGAACGGTCTCGTGATGTGGATTTCTATTTCCGTGGTGAATCGAATCTTTTAAGTGGGGCACTTCTCAAATGAGCTCACCTCACTCAACAACACCCTTTTATGCGACGATACCTGACTATTTCGTCGCATGCTGACAATGATTTGTTTATGAATGATTATAATATATATAAATATGTTTTATTGTAGGAAGTGAGGAAGACTAAAGCTAAACATGTCCCATAGTATAGAAACTTACCCGTAATAGCACTTTGATGATTTTTTTCTCAAATTCAAATGATTAAGGTTTAAGCACTAAATAAAAGCTACAACAATGTTTTTACGCAAAGCTTCACCACGCACAAATAGCAGAAAATATGGCAAAGATTTGAAGAGTAAGCTATCACTTCCGCGGAAGAGTACAGAACATCTTTATGTTTGGTCGAATATTCAAAAAAATGGGATTTTGTGACAAAGCTGTTACTTTTATCGAAATCGGAAATAGGTGGGGTGACTGTGCAGTTAAGATTGTATACAGAGGTATTTGACTGACATATGTTAACATGACCTTTTCTATCCCTGAACAGGACGAAATTCGTCGATTTAATAGTTTGTGCAGAATAGCAGTAGTAACAGTCATGTGTGCTTATGTAAGAAGCTACGATTTTTTCCTTATTAACGCCACATAGTCGATGATGGTTGTTTTTGACAACTTCATATTTTCCGATTACTTGATGTAGGTCAGAAGAGATAATGTGACATTCTTTCAAACAGAGATTGTTTTATCCTTATAAATATTAATAGATAAAGAATGAAGTTTTGGCACTGATCAATCCCTGAAGGAGATGCCACGCGCTTATGTCATGAAGCATCGTTAACCCATTCGGGACATTGTGTATACATTTGAACTCACGCGCACTTCCCTGGAATTCTGCCTGAATTAAGTTTTTTTGTAAGATTTTCGGTAACATTTCATATCTTGCAGAACGATGACTTCAAAAGTGCATTTGATTTCTAGACGGCCTTTTCAATACGCTGGCACCAGCAGAATTGAAATTACGTTCCACACTCGGAGCGCATTTTCTGTCTGGTAGAATTTCTAAGTGGGCCTCCATTCGATTCTATTAGGCATTATTATTTTGATCGCTTAAGTTTTGGAAATTTGAAAGTATGTTCGGTTTTTGCGAAAACTCTTTATAGAGCGCTATAAGAGCGAAACGGATATTACGTTTCACAACCGGAATAATCAGCTTTTCTCTTGATATTCGTAGCGGGTTTATTTTCTAATGTGCAATGGAATCAAAAGCTAGTGACTACAGTGCGGTAGAAAGTATCTTCTACGATTTTTATGCGATAAACATGAATCTTGAAGTAGTAAGGAAGTTCTTTTCAGCACTTTCCTTGATCCGTCATCACGCCTTTTTCTTCACTGTGCGGATCCCAGTACTTGTAGCACTCAATTCGTTTTCCGCCTTTATGTTGGACGACGTAGAACACTGATTGAGCGGTCTCCTTGCAATGTGGAGGATAGCTTTGCTGTGGCGTTTCCCAGAACGTTGTTGTTGACTGACGGATAGAAGTGCGGAGGAGGAGGGGGGAGGGAGTGGATCTGAGCTCCACGTGCGCCGTGACCAACACAACCACTCGGCCACAGCGCCCCAGAGAGAAATCCGGTAAGTGAATAATGAAAATCCTATTCAACGGGATAGTTGAATTCGCGTGCTCAACGCTATTCGAGAGGAGCGCGATTTCGATTAATCATTTGAACACTTCATATCCGTTTCAAAAAAAAAAAATCCTAGGCTTTTTGATATCCCGATATAACAGGGTTTTCTCTGCACGACAATGCCCCTATAATTCGCGTATCTCCGAGTGCAGAATTGAATATTTTTCTTCCTGCTTACCTTTAATTCCCTAAACTTTGTTTTGAAATCAACGTTTTTAAGTTGTCGAATATTACCAAACTCCATCAGAAAATCGTTCACATACTCTAGACAAAAAGAAACGAACGCTTAAGATGAAACGTAATTTTCTAATGGCTACACCGCTATTAAAAAAAACTTCATACAAATCAGATAGAGTATTGAGATTGGCGAAATTAAGAGCTAAGAATTAAGAGCTAGGAATTGTCCGTGTTATGCGGAAAATAGTGCCTACTATTATTTCAACTAATTATGGTTTCAGTTGCCGCGGGCTGTATTGTCTGAATCACGCCCCCCCCCCCCCCTCCCCCTTACCCCACATCAGTCAATCTCAACGTACCTTCACTTACCACCATTCTTGTCGTCCTACATGGACGCAGATACATATGTGCCACCAAAAGTGTGTCCTTACTCAATACATACTGATCCACCCTAGACCAAAATACTCCAATTGGTAGGAACTAAACAATCACAGGTTTATGATAAAAGAATATGGTTTAACCAAAACGGTTTTACATTTGGCTCCTCGGATCTTTGTTTCGCGATTTTCCGAGCGTTTCCAGCAAAATGTGGTGGTTTCCAAATAATCTTTCTACTCATTTTTGTCCTCCTTGTTATCTTAAACCATCATCATAGAATCGTATCCAGGAAGTAGTCCTGCATTGTCTTAATTACTTCCAGGTCCAAAGATTTGTGAAATATTTGTGAAATATTGTCGGATTGTGTGTTGAACAGCGGCGTTCATCAAATCAGTGATGAAACTACGAATCCAAGCGAGCAGTCACTATTAGATTACAGTACGCTACTTTCACTGTTAGTTTTATTTATTCGCCTCCACTATTGGTAAGCATCACCTTAAAGTTATTACACTCTTTAATAAGTATACAGTGACTTCATGGTTCATTTTTTTGATCAACTATTAGTATAAAACAGTAAAAGCTGACAATGTATTTCTAAACCTATTAGGTTTTTCCGTAAGGTTTGGCAATTCAATAAACACCAAACTTATTAAGCAGAAAAATGAAGCTAAACGAAGCTTTCGGAGTTGATCAATCCTTGGGGGATGCGTCATGCATTCGTCTTCAATTTTTAAATTCGTTTGAGGTGATTAAATGCATATCTGGCCTTTACAATGGCTCGCAGTGGCCTCCCGCTGAACCGAGTCAGTGCTGCTTATCCTCTCGGACATGTCTGGGACCAATCTGATCGTAATTTACCTACCCTGGAGGGATAGATGGCTTGGTGAGCCATGATCGCGAAATCGAACCAAAGACCTCGCCTGCGACGCAGAACACCTCTAACCGCTGCGCCACATGCGCTCCTTGTTAACCAGAAGTTATTAGAACAACATGATTTGATATCTTCCAGTTGCACATTTTTTGCGAACACTTTGGTGTACAGTATGTCTATACCTCGTTTTAAATGGAACTATCATGGGGTTAAACTTGCTCTCTACTTATGCACGAATGCGGTATAGGAGAAAATGCTGATGAAGCGGCGCGCAAGATTAATGGAGCCTCCTGTGAATGGCTCGAGCGCGACTTATCGTCCAGACTTTCCTCTCCAGCTTTGAACTTCACGAGCCACTTTCTAGTCGTCTTTTCTGCAACCGTGTCAGCGTTCCAAGCTCTATTTAGCTTACGCACCGCTTTCCCTACTGCCATTCGTGCTTGAGTAGCAAACGAAATGGTTCCCAATACAGTTCCGTTTCAAGGCATCCATAGACAAGTTCTATACCAAAATGTTAGAAACAAAATGTGAAATTGAACAATAATACATGCAAGTTTTACTTCTGCTTAATAAATTTGATATTTATTGCTTTAGTGCCAAAAATTATGGAACGACCTAGTAAGGATATCGATTTTCCACAAACGTTTTTGAATAATTGGTGAGATAATACTCCCCAAAATGGGACAGTATAGTAATTAACATAACGTCAGACGACATTGCAGTAAGAAACGACGGTCGACAATATATATAACGCCAAGCAGCGGCCCAGCACAGCCATTGTTAGTCAACTTCGACATCTCTTGGGAAAAGATTGGTCTCCGACTACACCTCACAAAAATGATTTTCATCAGGAACGAAATGGTTTTGAATATATCAGTCATGGTCAACAGAACTAATCTTCAAATGCTCTAATTACGTTTGTTTAGGTCGGAGAGCCAATATGATGAACCACTTAGTGCCAGGGTTGTGCAGAAGCAAGAGAACAGATGGGAGACGTTTGAGCATTGCGATGGTAAAGAAAATAAGAACACCCAACTCTATGATCAGCTTTCGATTTAACTATTTTGATTCCTAAATGTACACATTAGAAACATGTCGCTAGGCAAGCGGAATGAAGAATAATTTGGTGTTATTGAACATGCAGTCGAGAGGTCAATGCTAGGAGTATCCCCTATCTCGCAAATGAGAGAAAGGGTCAGAAGGTTCTGACTGATATTAACAATTTAAAACCAAAATTTGACTATCGGACCTACATATCGAAGATAAGGTGGGACGGACACGCTATGCGCTATGGGCAACCGATAGAGAAGAGCTGTTACCGTTTCGATTGCTCGTATTGATAAGTGTGCCATAGAGAACACCAATGAATCGATGATCTGATTTATGTACGAAAAATCTAAGGAAAAGGTCTTGCTTAATGAGTCCGTGTGGCGAAGAGTCGGCGAAACTAACAAAACATTAGCCATATAGTGAAGCTTTGTAAAAGCCTCCTGTTACTCTAGCAATAAAAGCAAATAACACATTGGAAATCCTCACAGAATTGATCATTGTAAAATTACTCGGTTCAGGTTCTTTGTATTACTTCCTAAGGTCGACGACTACGCAGTCAAAGATTTTTGTGCACCAGATGAAGTCGACCGCCACCTGTTCTCGATACTGTTGAAGCCAACCTTTTCCCATTCGAACCCTGCTGGCCAGGCAATTATATGATGAGCAACAGGTGTCCAGGAAACCATTCCCGCCAGTTCAAATAATGGGTATTATAGCAATTTTAGGTCGACTGCTATGACTATGGATTTCTTGAAGAAACGGTAAGTGTCGTGGTATGTCGACTTCGTTACACAGCTTAGTTCGAGGCTAGCAAACTGAAAGTATGGAACTTCTTAAATAACATTTCAACTTTCGCTTTTAGCGTTATGTTCAGCGTGCTTAGAGAAAATCTATTTGACTTATTTTCATTGTTTTTTGGCGTGTTATGGTGTCATAAAAGTATTGAATAGTTTGTGACACTTTTGACCATGACTGAGAGTTTAGCTCATGCTTCACACATACTGAGGTGCCTGATACCACTGTTTGGAGATCTTACATACTACTTATTTGGATATTTGGACGACCTGTCTCCACTGGTAGTGCTAGCTCCAGCGTAACTTTCATTTCTTTCACTCTCGCACAATTGTGCCGGCCTTGCACAGCACTCTTATTTACGCTGAAACGCGTTGTCTGCCGTTTTGCACAGTACTCCACATATTGGGTATACTATAAGATCATACCACTGCAAGTGGCAGTCAAAATAGAAAGAATTTAGACTGTGCAGGCCCTTGTGGATCACAGAGAGAGAGAGAGATTACCACAATACGGCTGATAGCTACCAAGGCGGCAAATGTTCCTGGTGCCGTTTACTCTTAACTGAGCTTTTTTTGACTAAAAACGTCGGACTTCTTTACAGCTTGGAAGACCCTGTTGGGGAGCTGAAACCTCGTTCTACTTCCTGTCCAACACCCAGGATCACCTCCCAACAACAGTGAGGCGGTAAACCAATTTTTCATGCATTATTCTTTTTATTTATTCCTAATTTTTTTCTTTTTCATTCATCCTGTATGTTGAAATGAATCTTCATTTGATGAGGCGTTAGATGACTTTTGTTTTTTCTGGAGGACTTCAGCGAAATATTTATCAGCTTCCTCCGCTTCCTTCCTCCGACTTGCTAATAGATGCTTAGTTGAATTTAGAGGAAACAATGCGTGGTCGAGTTAGTAAGTGCGCTAAGCTATAATTTATTTCCAAATAAAACAGTATTGTGCGTGTGTTGGTGTCAATCAGTAAGTTCTGCTTGGTCGCCGCTTCCGATTTAAACTGAATATTATCATAGGTGAACTGAAGGATTGTATCCACGATAGCAACAATAAAACAAGTCTTGCGAATAAGTTTTTCATTCTCTTCCTACTCTGTGGTTTTCAAATTCACTACTGATTAGTATGTCCTTTCAAAAACCGACTTTTACGTTCATCTTGACGTCATTTTTTTCTATAAAGTTACACTCGAATTCTCGTGTCAAGATCATTTTGTGAAATTTTCTCGTTTAACACTGGGATTGTTCTGTTTTCATATTGGCATTCTGTCTTGCTTTTCTGTTTGCTCTTAACTATTCCCGATCTCCACGGGTGCTATGGTGTGTACAACGATTGAACACTCCTCGATTTCACTCTAAAAAAACTGCCCTTCATATCCTGCAACTCAATTATTTTTACTTCTTTCCTTCCTGGGAGCTAAATAAAACGACTGCCGCAAGGAATCAAGAGCATCGCATTTGTTTCTGAGTTCCACGGAAAATGCTCTTAGGGCATAGATCACATAGATTTCGAATCGCGATTAACGTCGTTTATCCAACGAATTCACAATTATTTCACTTGCTCGGACACTTAGACGGCTCGTCATCACGACAAGTGCTGCTCCTATAGAATATTCAGTCTTTTCGTTATTGCACAGCTATGAATCGAAGTCTGCGCCCACCTATGATGTTATGACACATGTAACAGCCAGGGGAAAAAATCTATCATTTTATTAACATGAAATAGTTCAAAAGTCATCTAACGAAGGAAAATTCATTCAGGTCTATGTGCGATCGGTCTACCATCCAAGCCAAAGTCAGGAGGTACTAAGTATTCTTCCTGTGGCGCTAAAATATAACCATCATAGACAAACGTCGTAATTCATAATACTTAAAATAGTATAGCTTTTCTTTTTATCATTTCTATTCATTTTAAAATTGAATGAGCGAGCAAAAAATTAAAGCATTTCACATGATTGATAAACCTTCGATGTCTGTAATTTTGGGCATGTGATCCTAATGTAACGTATAACATTACGTGGGCCAAGTGATTAACTCGTACTTCCCACATGAATAACTCAAGTTCATCGCAGAAAGGACAATACTAAGTCTAGTCTATAAGGTTATAACTTACCCGGGAAACATGTGACTTCAACAAGTTCCACTTCCTGCATACCAATTGTGTTGGCGTACCATCTATAAAAGGATGCTAAATTTGACTCCCCTCAGTATAAGACGACAGCCATTCAACTATTGAGAGTAATCAATTATTAGAATATGGAAGCTAATGCAGTGTAAATGAGTGGAGATTTTTTGATGGGATTTTTGACAATGAAGGGAGTTGAAATCGCCACGTAAGCACATACTTTTTGTCAGAGCGGCATTTTGCTACGACAGTCACAAGCTTGCCAAGAGCCAAGGTCTAAACGAAAATGTTCAGACACACTTCATTAAGCCAAACAATATAAAGATTACGCTAATTCTGCATGCGAACTTACCACGTTCTCCCTACCACGTCTTTCCACAGACATATAAGAATATAGGAGCCCTTTCTTTGGACACGAAATAAGCGCTTGCCGACATCCATTTGATAGGGTATTGTACCTAAAGATTCAATTTTTCTCGTACCTTCAGTTCAACTCTTACAAGTTGAAAGAAAATAGGAGGAACAAAAATGCTTCATTGTAAAATTTGAAATCGCTACCGGATGCTAGCAGGCGTTTGGGATGGAGCGATTTTAAGATTCTTGCAGTGTGAACATCCTAAAGAAAGACATTTTGAATCAAAAATCATGAATTCAGAAAGGGAGTAAAGCCAGCCAGCAGAGTGCGCTCTAGTACTTCATATGATTATTGCGATTAATGAGGTTGAGTAACGCAGTGGTAAAAAATGTCGATCGTCAAGAGCAGGGTGTGATATCAATGAACAGAAAGACAATGCTCAAGCAACAATGGCAACACATGCGAAACGTTCGATTAAGTTTGTGAATGACTCATGACAGAATCTGGAGCAAATAAAGGTAGATGGAGTTCATACATTAGACAATAACGCAAGTTATGCACACTAAAGTTTAAGAGTAGTGATCTAGCGTGGAAATCTATTCTAAATCACTCAAGTCTTTTCCAAGCTTTCTTAGCAGTTTGTGAGCCAAATAATAGAACGATTTTTTCATTTAACCACTCGCCAAGTCGTTGCAAGGTACTGTTTACTTAATGTTTACCGATTATATTGCGTCAGCGTAGTTGGCCCGAATGTTATGGGTTGAATCGATCAGATAAAATAAAGCTGACTGAGGGGTGATAGCCTAAGTAGTTTAGTGTTTACAGACGCTCTGCCGTACACATGTACCTCTTAGGGTTCAATTCCATAATGCAGACTAACTAAACACCCAAGTTTCCGGATAGGGAAATGCTAAACTGGGGATATTCAAAAGGTTGGGACACTGATTTAACACTTCGTTAGAACTGCAGAGTTTATTGCAACAAAATATGCAATTATTTAGCTCTTCAGTGAAGTATTAAACGCAGTATATCGCAGTAGGATTGATAAACGCCTGATTCTACTTCTTACCGTTTGATGCTTTGAAAGAGAAAGAGTGCTGTTCTCTAATTCACATTTCACACGCCGTTGATTTCTGCGCCAACAAAAGTTTTATTATTCCCTCCTCACACACATATGAACTTCATCATAGATACCTGTGGAAATGCTTTGCACTTACTTTTTGACTCTTTAGAGCTATCGTCGTAGTAGTCATCGTAGGATGGGCAGTCATAATAATCTCCTGAATTGGACCGATAATGGCTATCGTATCGCTGCAAAGAAAGCAGATATTTGACGAAAATCATGTTCTACCATGCTGCGAAGAAACTGCATTTGCGAAATAAAATAAGAAAATATTTTGTCCCCAATGAAATGATCAAGGATGATAGTGATATCCCTGCTTATGTTCCAAAAGAGTAATTGACAGCGTACGAAACAAATTACGTAAAATGAAACTCATCCGTCTTGGATAATAATATGACGTAGGATATACTGAGTGTTTGCCATAGCTAGGCTGACCATACGGAGCGAATATGAAGCAGGAAGCCCCTGGAAAGGACTTACACTGGGCGCCGAGTAGTACGAAGCAGCCGCTACTGTAACGCAGAGCGCAATGATGAGCTTCATGGTTCCCAGACTCTTCTAGAAATTCGTATTTATAAGCAAGGAATAATAGATAACTCACTATGTTGTGACTTTGATGGTAACGGGCATGATGGTTCATCGTTGAATTCCGATTCTATTAGCAAATGCCATAAATTTTTCCACAATCCTGAAATTCAATATAATGATTTTCCTGCTCCGTTTCGGAAATGAAAACAATCTGACATATGAATTTTGATCAAGCACAAAATTAAAATGTTTGCTGTAGTCGACAAACGTGCGAGTGCGCAAACTGTGCCGCAGAGCTTGAAACTACCTCTTTGCAAACTGACGGTCGATGTGTCACTACGTTGTCCTCGCTCTGCTCTCACAAAGATCCAATACAAGTGTTCTTTGCGTAAATCATGTCTTTTCTGGTAACGTAATGATCGATTGGTGTTGCACCTGTGATTTAACTTAGATGTGTGAACCAACGTTACGCCTAGAAAGGGGTTATAAATTGTTTTCGTTACGTAGTGATGGCCTATCGTCTTTTTACCTCTTTCCCCTGCTCCAAATGATGTGCATATCTAGCACTATGAAGAGTGTTGATGTATACCGTCTAAGTCAATCGCAAGCAGAAATGAAATTTTGATCATATGAGTGCGAGGTTTTGAGAACACCAGATGCAAACTCAACGTTTCCAATTTACAAGATTTCCTTGACATGTGTTCCTATGCAGTTTCTATAACTCTAAATCAGACTCTCGCCTTGCTCTGCTTAATGTTTTCGAATGTGAAATCCATTAAAAGTGTAGTAGACTACAGATTTTACACTACCGACTTATTTTCACGCCTGAGTAAAGGATTAAGCTAAGCAGAGTGTGTATTTCCGACAAACCTCAGTAACACTGGTAAAGATATGATGGGTAATTCAGGTGGGCCTGAGAATGGTGATTCTTGAATTTCATCGGTTTAACGAGAGTCGATCAACAATATGATCTCAAGCAGTCCCCTCTTATAAACAACTTCGTCATCTTCATTATTCAGGTGTAAAAGTTGAACATTTGATCTCGAAAAATCACGAGAATATCTAATGCTCATCTTTGTTCCAGCTATTGCATCTTCATCTTTTGTTGGCGCATTGATTTGACAAAAGCGCTTAGGAAGGGATTTTGCCAAATGAATTTCATCCCCTAGCAGTTGCTTTTCTTCGCCATCGTGGCATGTGATGATACCGTTTATTATGAGAAAACGGTGAATCAGCGCAATGTAGTTGTTGATATAATTTCATGCAAAGAGTTTGATGTTTGCTTTTTCAAAGAATTTGGACGAAATGAACCACATAATTAAGCGACGTCTGCATTCATTTGCTATTAATCACTAGTTGTTATTAGAATTTTGTTGGAAGAAAATGAAACCTCGCTCTTGTTATTTTGATAACGATTTTACTATTTTGATAACAAAGTTCTGCCTTTGTTCGGATCTTTAGAACTAAATCTATCACATTTGTCTTTGTTGATATATCTCAAAAGTCTTTGTCAGTAACGCTATTTTTCCTCCAAGGGATCTTCAAAAATTCAGAAATGAAGTGGAATGTGTAAATGAAATCTTGTCAAAATTTGAAAAAGCTAGCCTATAATAAACTCAGCATGAATTGCTACCAGTCATGCCTCGAGACGAACACTCATTAATTCAAAGCTAGTCTTCATTTATCATAGTTGAAATTACGATGTGGGGATGCTACAGAAAGGGAAATTGGATCTGTCTCTTCGACTAGTCAATCTGTGGTTTGGTTAGTGAATAACGTTTACTTGGAATGGGAAATGCCAACTGAATGTCAAAGTAGGAGCGAACGTCTAGACTCTGCAGAAAACGAAATGTCGAACGTCAGCCAACGGAACTGAAAAATACGTAATAATATCATTGCGTCAGCAAGAATAGCTTGTGATCTTGTTGAAGTTGAAGCACATCATAATAATTCGGAGTGCAGTGATTCCACCAAATGCACACCTAACTATTTTTTCGGGAATATCGTTTGCAGTCGACTTAGTTGGTTGTTCAGGGTCGATACACAATGGTTTGCGCTTTGGATTGTCGAAATTAATGCATTTTTCGTCTCCGGTCACTACGCGATGTAAAAACGTTTCTATTTTTGTCGGCGGTCGTTTTTTCAAAAACGTGAGAAGTAAAGCTTCGCGCAAATGGCGTTTTCAACTCACAAAAGTCGTTTTCTTTGAAGCCCTACAGGAGTTATCATATAAAAATTCAGTAACTAGAAGACACAGAAATAAATAGCGTTTTTGACGCACTTCAAGATAATAAAAAGAATTTGCATATCTTAAGTTTTACTTCTATTGCAGCACTAGATGATTAAACGGTGGAGTCATATTTGTTCACCTAATACGTCTAACACCATGGGTGTCTCAGTGACCTCGTGAAAGGCTTGACGCGTTGGGAACCATATGGGTCATAATGGCCCATGGTTCGTGTCATCGCGCACCAGAGTTTCATACGGCACAAGTATAAAAATTGGAAACTGGAGGATGTTACTTTGTAAATTAGATTTCCAATAAAATATCATCAGTAGCCAATGGTGAAATATCACTAAAAAGAATCATGTGATGGTTTTCATGCATTTTTCAATTGAAAGAAAAACCACACCCTTTTCAGAAACGGTCACATTTCCAACACTTAGCTAACATTTGCTTCTTTTTTTGTTCATGTTTCTATAGCCGTTCTGTAGCTTAGGAAGTGTCGATTCTTATGGTAGACTTGATTTGTGGTTCATCTTCCATTCCTCGTTTTCCTCACCAATAAATTATTTTGATCCATTTTCTGGACTTCACCAGCGAGAATTTTGATGGTATGTAATAATAATTTCTAGGTTGTATTGGATGAATATTATTGGAGGGGCACAGAAAAACGTGTTTCTAGAGGAAAGAGTGCATAGTTCTCTTGAAAGAGTCCATTATTCTTTATGAACTGAGTGAATGCAGCCGCATCGTGTGAAATGTGTTCGTAATTTCCTTCCTTCTTCAGTCGGCAGAGCTTTTTCACTAGACTATTTGTAATCAAGCAGCAGCTTGAAAACTGGAAAGTTAAGTATTAGCCTAATTTATGAGGTGACATCTATAGTAAGCTTTAATAACGAAAAAAAGATTTTGTGCTCAAGAGCGCATGTGGCGCTGGTTAGGGTGTTTTGCATCACACACGAGGCCATTGGTTCGATCTCGTGCTCATGCCTCACCCAACTTTCCATCCTTTCGGATCGCTAAATTTGTGCCAAACTTGTCTATGATCATAAGCAGCATTGTCTCAATATCTCGGTGGGCTACCGCGAATCACTGTACAGGCCACACATGCATTCAATCACCTCAAACGAGAATATAATCTGCAGACGATTGCATGGCGCACCTCTCAGAGATTCTTCGACGCGAAGAGATTTATCCCTTCATTTTTTTTTGCTCTAAGAGTGCGTTGTTTCAACACCACTGCGAAAATTGTTAAATTTAATAAAATGAATTTTGTATTCTACGCGTATTCCATAGGCACGAAAAGAAACTGAATATTGCTGGAGAGAGTCCTATAAGCGAATTCCCTTTGAAAATGGTCATGTCCCAAGAAAGCAGAAGAAAACGAGAGGCTTGGGGAACGTTTAGAGCATCGAAGATGTAGTGAAGAGGACAAAAACATCCGATTCCGTGCCCTCCTTATCGACTCGTCGATTATCACTGCCCTAACGCATGTAGTAGAAACCTGGTGGCTACGTAAGCAGGAAAAAGGTCACTTGGCGTTATTGAACGCGCAGTCGAAAGGTCGATGCTAGGAGGAGTATTCCGTATCTTGCAAATGAGGAAAAAGGATCTAAAGTTCCGACCTATGTCAAAGATTGACGATCAAAGACGTCGCTCCACACGCCAGGATATGGAAAATAAGGTGGGCCAGACACGTGATGCAATTCAACGACAACCGACAGGCGAGTGCTCTACAGGAAGAACATCGATACGAAGGTCCGATTTCTTCACGAAAGGCATAGAAGAAAGATATGGTGCTCAGCGAAAACCTAGAAAAGGAAGGACCTATTGGGGTACTCTTGCAGCCAGGTACTCTCCTAATGAGCTCCATGCGATAGGGAAAAATGGAAGTGTTGCTGGTACCCGCTCGAGTCACTCGATGACCAACGAGACGACAGGTGACACAGTTGACCCCAAGAATTCCTCTTTTCAAAAAAGGTGTATTCCTGCAAAGGCAAAGCCTTTTAGCTGTTTTTTTTTCTTTTTGTTTCGAAGACTTTGCAAATATAGATGTAAAAATCCTATTTTCTGCATTATCGTCACTGAAAGTTCTTAATTCTTCGATGTCGTGAATGCCTCGTTGACAATAATTATTTAACGGTCAGAAACTTGAGCGATCATATTGATCAAAAAATGCTAGAAACTCTCCATTCAGAACGTTTGCACCCTTTTTCACAGCACTACTCTGTAGAACTTTCTATCCAGCTCTTCTATTCGTCACACATGTTTCCCTGCCATCTAATCGCTCGTAATGATTGGTCAGGGTTACTTCATGAAAGCTGGCTAGCTCCTTGCATGCGAATTAGGTCGCTTTTGAACACCTGCTTGTCATCATCGAAGAACAGGGTTTTTGGTGAGAGAGCTCTGCATGAGTCAGTATCCGCGATAAATGCATGGCCTTCCATGCTGTCATCAGCTCCATCACCGATCTCCCTTCGGCACTGTGAGCATGCTACGCAGACGATAACTTACACATATGGGTAAGAAGGAATGATATAAATTGAAAACAGATAAAAGATCGGGTCTTTTATGTAGTTATGGGCATCTGCAATCGGCTACACATCATTCTGTTGAAGTTGTTTGGATAGGCTGGAACCCGACAAAGTACAATAGATAGTCTCGAGACTGATCAACTGAAAAGAAATGCATAGAACACCTGAATCAGCGCCCTGTTTAGTGACAATGCTGCTTTGATAAATGGTGCTCATAGAGCAATACCTGTATCACCTGTCGTGCCGTTGATCGCCGAGTGACTCGGGTGGGTGCCAGCAACACTTCCATTTCTCCCTATCCCGTGCAACTGTAGCCTAGTGGGTCCTCCTGCATCTAAGGATTCGCTGAGCATCATATTTTTTCTATACCTGTCTTGAAGAAATCGGACCAATGGGTCGGCGGTCTTCCTATAGAACGCTTGATGTCCCGAGGAATTCAGTCGGTAACGGCTCTGGCCCATCGGCGGTCTTTGAAGCGCATCACGTGCCCGACCCACCTTATTTTCGATATCTTGGCGTGCAGAACGGCGTCTCTGATCTTTGATCGTTGATGTAGGTCGGAACTTCGGATGCTTTCTCATTTGCGAAATACGGGATGCTCCTAGCACCGATCTTTCAACGGCGCGTTCAATAACGAAAAGTGATTATTTATCCTGCTTACCTTGCGGCCAGGTTTCTGCTGCATACGTTAGGGCAGGGATAATCGTCAGAGTCGATAGGGTGGGCATACAGTCAGATGTTCTCTGTCCTCTTCACTACATCGTTTATGCTCTTGAAACGTCCCCAAAACCGCTCGTTTCCTCCTGCCCAACTCTGAGCTAGGTCGTTCATCAAGATTATTTCACGACCTAGATAGACGCAACTGGAGCATTCGGAGATTTTCGTTCCGCTGAGCACGAGTGGGGCATTGGAACCCATCCGTTCCTTATGAACATTGTTTTCGTTAGATTCAGTTGAAGACTGATCTTTCCACAGGCGTTATCGAAATCAGTCAACATTCGTTCCGCTTGGCTGATGTTTGGTGTTATGAGAACGATATCGTCAGCAAAGCGAAGATGGTTTAATTGTCGACCGTCAATTTCCACTCCCATTTCGTCCCATTCTAATGTTCGCATGACGTTTTGTAGGGTGGCAGTGAATAGTTTTGGCGATATTGTATCGCCTTGTCGAACCCCTCTTCTTACGTCAATGGTGATATTGTTGTAGAATGGAGATATTCTGGTCGTGAAATATTTATAAAGCTCACGAAGGATCATTATGTACCGAGTAGGGACACCCTGGTTATCCAGAACCTCTATAACCGCTTCTGTTTACACTACATCAAAGGCTTTCTTCAGATCGATGAAAGTGAGACAGAGTGGTTGTTTGTACTCTCGTGAAACTTCGATGAGTCTTGTAATCGTGTGGATGTGGTCCATGGTACTAAATTCTTTTCGGAACACTGTTTGATCGCATGGCTGTCCTTCGTCCAGTGTTCCGTCAATCCTGTTTAGGGTGACTCAAGTAAAGAGTTTATAGACAACAGACAGCAGCAGATTGGGCGATAGTGGCCTATTTCGTGAAGGTCCTTAAACAGCAATACGGTCTTGCTGGTTTTCCATTTAATGGGAACCTTGCATTCTGACAGGTAGCGAATGAAGAGCCGAGCCAGGGTGATAATGAGAACTGGCGGTAGGTTCTTCAGGTGTTCTGGTTTAATCCGGTCTGGACCTGGTGTTGTTCTGTTCTTCACCGACGGTACACCGTGTCGGATTTCGGAAGGGAGGACCGGTGGAACGACAGATTTATCCTCTTTCAATTTATGATGGCAGGAGGAATGACTAACGAAGAGATCAGAGTAGTACTGGGGGATGACTTTCTCCAATGCCCTTCTGAAAGCTGTAAGTGTACCCTTAGGGCATAGAAGTGCAATCATCTTGGTCTTACTATTGACGAAACCTTGCTGGGCTTTGCCAGTGCTCTTTCCGGCTTCTGCAGCTTCTGCCATAACTGCGGCTCGTCTCTTTTTGAAGTCTTCTCTTATCTCTTCTTTGCAGCGTTTCGCAAAATCAAACGTAAGGATTCGGTTGCCTGTAGCGAGTGCGATTCCAAGTTGACGTACCACCTCGAGTGTCTTTGGAGACAAGCGTCTCTTTGTGAATTCAGGATTCTCGGCTTTGACAGAGCTAAAGTGAAGATATTTAACGAGCCGACCGTATTCTTCGTCGATGTTGTCGACGACGGTGTCTTTCCAGGAGCCGACTAACGTTTTGAATACATCCCACTTTATGGTAATTCTGGGACTTCGTTGCTTGGATTAACCTACTTTCTGTTCTTTTCGCGAAAAACGGAACGTTGCGCGAAGGAGGCGATGGTCTTATCCCGTGTAGAACTTACGAAAAACAGCGACGTAGGTCAGGCAAAGCCTTTGATTTATTGAAACGTGTCCATTGGAAGAATCGCTCATCCATCGCTGGGAGTGAAGCTTTTAAAAATTGTGAGTTACCATGGTCGCCATGATAAACTCAGATAGCCTCTCACCCTGTCCATTCCATTCTAATCCGTGTATCCCAATGTGACGCTCTTCAGACGTTCTTCTAGGTCCTATTTTCCCTTTAAAATCTCCGACAATGACCTTGTAGATTGTATGATCTTCTCTGAAGAATTTTTCGAGGTGCATATAGAACGCTTCACCATCGTCTTTGTCATGGCTTGATGTTTGTGCGTAAGCAACAAAGATAGGCAAAGCCGGCAATAAACCACATCGTTTCAACAACAATCGCCTAATACGTGTTGCTAGTGTTCAAAAAAATCGATGTTCACGGTCAAATTGGGTTTGACGAAGACACCAACGCCGCCGACACCACTGCTATCGCATGTAAAAGGGCAAAGGATAAAGCTATTGGTGCTGATCAGTCACTGAAGGATAGGTTATGCATTTTCCAATTTTTAACTTGGTTTGAGGTGATTGAATGCACATCTGGCCTTCACGAAGACTTGCGGTGGCCTCTCGCTGAACGGAGTCAGTCCTGCTTATTCTCCCAGACAAGTCTGCGAACAGTCCGGTACAAATCTACCACTGCGCCACATGTTCCCTCGCTGAAAGGATGGAACAAAGTACTTCTATATTATCCTATGATCCCAGCTCCTGAAATACGCTCACAATGGAAAATTGGGAAAGTTTAGTGGCATCGCATGCAGTATAGAACACTATTTTTGGCAAACTATTCAGTGCACTGTAACTTACCATCACAATGATGATTTTGAGAAATATGTTATGAGATTATACCAGAATTGGAGTATATATCACATAATATTTCATTCGGAAGTACATGCTGTTGATGTAGTTTATAATTTTACGATATTATATTGAACTGATTACGGACGACTATTCGTAGCAATGAATAGAGGTGATTGCTTTTGATATAGGAAATGAATGATGAACATGAGTGAAATGTGGATAAATGTAAATGAGAAGCATGGAATCGTTCCATAAGAGTCCGAACTATGATTTTTTCGATATCATTGGGATTTCCTTCCAAAAAAATACACCCTTTAGAAAAAGCAGCGGCAGGATTTCCAGGTTGCGGGGATTGAAACGACATAAATTAGAGTTAAAGTGGATTTGTAAAAGGGTTTCACTCTTAAGACAGTAGAATAAAGGCTCTTTTACAACTATATAGAAGCTTCAACTTTTGAAATCTTCTAGTTCGAAGAATTTCAACTAATTATCGCTGAAATCGCATTGCATTGCAATACGCAGTATGACTTTAGAAGAACATTTCGCCGTTTTATGATTCTTTTGACATGTCCCAACCAGATATAGTCTTATCGAAGCTCTCTTTTATCACATTTTTTTACTGACGATCATTTCACTTCAGTGACGATAAAAAATCCAAATTTCATTGTGAGACTACCACATTGTCATCGTGAAGCTGCGCTAGACGCCCTCGCCGCGCGCCTCTCACAAAATCAACGAACGTGGTTTCCAACGTTATAAGATCTATTGCCATATTGTACTTTATGAAGCAAACTCTCAAAATAGTCGATCAAAATTGTATTGCTACATGCGCTTTATCAGCTATGAGCAGCGATCGACTGCAGATCACTCCATGTCTGATGATCTTTTCACTTGACGTGCAGCGCAACATGTTAAGCGCCGATACGTACTCGTTTGAGCTGAAACGGTTGAACTGACGTGCTATTGATAAGGGATGCTAGAAATCCGATACGTAGATCTATCACAAGAGGTGCCATTCCAGACCTCATGAAAGGCTGGAGGTATTTCAAAAGATTCTATGTTAAATTCATTTACTTTCAAAAGGCAAAACTGGAAACTCTCTCAAATGGCATCCGCGAATCCATTCTTTTCAATTTCAATATATGGAGTAGGAAGTCCCTGTGAAGGACTTACACTGGGCGCCGAGTTGTACGAGGCAGCTGCTACCTTAACGCAAAGGGCAATGATGAGCTTCATGGTTTTCAAAACTCTTCTAAATATTCGTATTCATAAGCAAGTAATTACTATTAATTTGATATGTCGTGACTCCAGTGACGGCGGGCTTGATGATTTATTATTGAATTCCAATGTTTTAGCAACTGCAATGAATTTTATGCGGATCGCTGAAAAGCACCTGAGATAATTTTTTCACTCTCGTTGAAATAGAAACTATCTGATCTAGAGTTCTGAAAAAAGAAGAAAGCGAAAACTTCCACTGTAACCCCACAAATGTGCGTGATGGTTGTGTCGATAGGCTATCCTTATTCGGCTTTCATGATGGTTCAACACAAGTGTTCTCCATAGATAAATCATGTCTTCTCTTATAAAACAAAGACTCATTGGCGTTCCTTCTGAGATTCAACGCAAAAACGTGTGAAGCAACTTTATACTTAAAGAGAGGTTGTAAAGTGTTTTTGTTACGCAGTAATGGTCTATCTTCTTTGATACCTCTTCTCACTACTCCAAATGATAGCCATTCTAGCAGTCGAGAGAACGTTGATGAACACCTTTAAGCTTAGCGCAAACTGAAGTAAAATACTAACATAGGAGTTTACAATTTAGTTTTCCACTAAACTATATTTCTGTAACATACATAAGTTCTCATCCGTTTTCTATCATTCTCAAATCGAAATCTTGTCTAGGTTTGTTGAACGTTTTGTGTTGTGATATTTATTGAAAGTTTAGTGGACTAGAAATTTCACACTGCCGATCTCTTTTTACGATTGAGGTAAGGTTGCAACCAGGCGAGTATATATTTCTTATAAACCTCGATTGGTATAGGTTCTAATAAAAAAAACCACAGATTATCCCAGATATCCCTCAGGATGATTCGTAAATATTTAACGAAAGAAAAGATTCTAAATCAACAATAGGAGCCTAAGAAAATCGATCTTATGTAAAGATTTTATGTCCTATTACTCATCTTCATTATTCAGGCGTGAAGGATAAACACCATATCTTGAAAAATCACAAAGTATGTTTACAGCTTATCCTTCTTTTGGCCACTGGATTGCTATCTCATGCTGAAATCTCAGTTTGAAAAAAAAACACTTTGGAAGCGTTCTTGCCTAATGAATTTCACCACGTAGCAGTTGTTTTTCTTTATCATGGCGGTATGTTATGATATCATTTGTTGTGACAAAACGAGGACTCAGTGCACTGTGGTTGCTGATATAATTTCATTCAAAAAAAAAACAGTCGATCTTTTGATTTAATTTGATCTAACAGCAAAAATCCATCGACTGAGGGTGGTGATGGACCAGTGTCATTGTACACTGTTCCGTCACCACATACGCCTGCCTCCTTGCTTCAATGCAGGGCTGAATGTGGGGCGGGGGTCACTGACGAGGAGGACGAACCTCCGAAACACCGGTGTATGACCCTGGCGTAACAGCCTCGTTTTTGAGCTTAAAGCATTCTTTTTTGGAATTATTGTGAATGTTTTTTTCGGGTTCTAAAAACAGTCGATCTTTTGATTTAATTCATTCAAAAAGTTTGATATTTTCTTTTTCAAAAAATTTAGAGGAATTGAACCACATAATTAAGTGAGGTCTACATTCATTTGCGACTAATCACCAATTGTAAATGAAATTATTTATGATGAAAACGACACTTTGCTCCTTACCATTGTGTAACACGTCCTCTGTTTTGCTCTAATCTTTCGTACTGAATCTTTCACATTTGTTTTGGCTCACATATTTTGTCAAAAGAGTAATTGTCAGTGACGCTATTCTTACTCCAAAGAAGGATCTTCACAAAATTGGTAAGAAGTGGCATCTATTAATAAAACCTTGTGAGAATTAAAAAAGCCGGCTCTCAATTAATCTTAGCATTAATAATTACTTGTAACTTAAGAACGACTTATATCAGTAAGCCTCCATTTATGATGGATGCGACTACCACATGCAGATACTCCGATAGAAAAAAAAATTTGATGGTCCTTTCCAACTAGTGAAATTTTAGATAACGTTTTTACTCGGACTAAAGAATGCTAACCGAATGATGAAGCAAGAACGTTTGTCTAGGCGAATTATACAACGTCAGCCATTGTAATTGAGAATCAAGTAGTAATATCCCCGCTCTAACAGCGACATTTCGTAGTTTTGTTAGAATTGGAGTACATTCCAGTGAATTTGCTTACACTAACAACATAATAAACGTCCTTTCATTGATTTCAGATTCACTAGCCCAGTCAAGAAAAGGACGTATTTCAAGTAACTTCCAGTATGAAATGTACAGCTTTTTACAGAAAGTTCATCTTGCTTCCATTTCTGCCTATGATAACTAAATTGCAACACTTCATCTTATTACTATCATCATTAGAACAACATGTATGTTGAATTCATTTGCTTTTCGGAGGCGAAGGTAATAGCTCGTTTAGATGGCATTCACAAATCCTTTTCTTCCAAACAGAATATTCAGAGTCGTTCACAATTTCTTCTAACCAAATTCTGAGAGACTTATAAGATGACCTGCTTTTGATGTGGAGAGAGACAATGTTCTAGGGGTTTGTAGCTCGTAAATACTTTTGTGGAATGCGCAAATGTGCAGTATCTTGTAGTGTGACGTAAGGAAAATAACGCCTTTCTGTAAAAGTTCGCACAAACCTCTGCATACTTGGCTACAAAAATTGCACCTGCTGCTGTGATAAGCGTCTATGATAAAGTGCAGAGCTCTCCGCGTTGATCAATTCCAGAGAAATGCGTTACATATTTGTCTTCAATTTTTAGCTTCGTCTGAGGTTAGTGGCTGCACAACTGGCCTTTACGATGATTCGCGATGCCCTACCGCTGTTTCGAGTCAGTGCTGCCTATCCTCTCAGACAAGTCTGAGACCAGTCTGGTACCAATTTACCGACCCCAGAAGGATGGATGGCTTAGTGAGCCATGAGAGCGAGATCGAACCATCGACATTGCCTGTGACGCAGAGCACCTCTAACCACTGCGTCATAGTCGTTCACCGTCTATAGTAGAGCTATATAATGGAAATGCAAAAAAATCTGCAGCGAGGAACAAGCGTATTCAACCTGTGAGCTCATGAAGGTGATGAAGTCATTGTAGGCAGTTCTCCTGGACTTGACTTACTTCCTAGAGCATTCTTTGTACAAAAAGGATGCTGGCATAAACCAATCCCAGGGATACCGCTCATCCCTCTAGTCGGGGACGATCTACCCGGTATAAGACCACCGCAACTTTGGTGTTGAACAACAATCCGGAAGCGTCAGTTTTTATTTGAATACTCATGAAAGTGAGTACTTTAAAGAAGATACGGCATAAAAATGAGTATTTCGTACTATACAATATAACATTATGTAGATTTTTTGAAAGATCGTCAACAGATGTCCAGAATCAATCTTAAGAGTCATCGTTTTTTGAATCTTTTTGCTTGTAGAGAACTTTACTCACCTGTTTGTACAGCTCGAAAATCGCCCATCACCTCACATCAACATAATATATCATTGCAAACTCAAGAAGTGGCTAGGTACTAAGGCAGTTAAAGAAACTAAATGACGGGTCAGCAATGATTATAATGCTGCTGCAAACGGTAGCAATTATGTTAGATTATTTCACTTTATCAAAAACAACAGTTTTCAATGTTTTTGGACAATAAACATTCAAGGCAATATCCACGTTCAGCAATTATATAACATATGATTATCACTTATCAAACAGCATACTCAACAAA
This sequence comes from Parelaphostrongylus tenuis, assembly GCA_019055375.1. Taxonomy (NCBI): domain Eukaryota; kingdom Metazoa; phylum Nematoda; class Chromadorea; order Rhabditida; family Metastrongylidae; genus Parelaphostrongylus; species Parelaphostrongylus tenuis. The sequence continues at coordinate 127,411 of JAHQIW010000205.1, read as the reverse complement.
TATATATATATATATATATATATATGACAAAATTTTCTCAAAAGTCGTGTTACCTATTAGATAATCGGAAAGTAAACAGACTACAAAAAATCGACATTAGCTAACAAATGTTTCAGGAAGAATAGTGACGACTGAAAATGGAGATACATAGATTACCACTTTAATGACTTTGTAGCAAAACGGTACTGTGAACAGTGTAAGCGGTATATCAGCGTTCTTAACAACAGTCAAGCGTGCTTAAAAGAGGGAAATTCTGCGGAGCTGTACTGCCATGGTCGTTCAATTGAACACACATTCCAGAAGCTTCACTGTGTACTATAGTCGTCAAACAGTACTGAATAAAAAAATTGCAACACCTTTGATTGACATTTTTGAGACTTCGCTTATAAATTCGATATAGTCTGATGGAATGTTTTCAAGCCTTCCAGAGGTCTGGTATGGCATCCCTAATGGTCGACGTACGTTTCGGCGTTCTCGCACTTCTCATCAGGATCACATGCCATTCGGCAAAATCCTAGTATTATTAGTAATTGCCGCCGAACTACGTCAAGTGGATAGATGACTTCATATGGCTTTCCTTCAAGGTGATTGATTGTCGAGTGCATAGCTTACGACTGTTACGGAACATATGTAACAATATCTTTTGAGCGATTCTTTCTGAGAATTCGTTCAAAAACGTAATATAGTCTGATAGAAATTTTCAAGCCCTTCAGAGATCTGGTATGGCATCGCTAGTGGTATATGTACGTTTCGGCGTTCTCGCACGTCTCATCAGTACCACATTTCGTTTGGCTGATCACTACTATTGCTAGTAATGAGACGGGCATACTTAAGCCACTAACCTACCAACCTTGAAATGGTTTGAAACATCTCCTCTGACAATATTGAATGTTCGTAACGAGGTTTTATAAACCAGTCGCATGTATGGACGACACAAATAGAGTAAGTACTACGACGGTCTCTAAAGACTGCGACATTCCAAATGAGGTATCAGTGATTTTATGCACTTTTAGCAATGCATAAACACAGTGACTGTTGTTGATTATCAGTTAGATGGATCGTACGTGGCGAGTAAATTGCCATAAGGCGGTTCGAATTTAGAAAATATGCAAAAAGGGTGGTATAGTGCGGTGACCGCATAAAATTTCATATCACACTCATATGGTCATGTGCAAAGAGCGACGGTAAGAAAGGTTAACCTCAATGATAATAGTATCATGTATCAAGTATACTTACTCTCCCCAGTCATCCAGTTATTACTAACTTACTGATGCATCTATCGATAATTGTTGATGAATTTGGATGAGTAAACCACATATTGAGTTGACCATTCCGGAAGCCAGTAGCTTGCTGTCGGATGATGGGGTATCAGCACCAAACTGGAAATAGTGCATGACCAAAACGAACTTTTGGTCTATCAGTGTGATTGGAAATAGGTTATCAAAAAACATACCTTATTCACCTTATGTTATCTATTAATTAGAATATTGGGAAATCGATGAGTGGCCATCGGTAACGGACACTCGGCGCACATTACCAGGACCGCATTCAAAACCACACTGTGGTCTCGGTTGTGGCCCAAATTCTGAAACGACGAAAGTCCTCGATAAGGTATTAGTAGGCAAAAATTGCAGCAAAGTAATAATGTACAACTGTACTACTGCAAATTATGTAAACACCTGCATCTCTGATTAGTTCTAGTACGGGTGTCAGCACAAGAGAGCATCGTCTTTTTCAGGCAATTTGACAAGCATCGCAAATATCAAGCGGAAATCAGAGAAGCTACCAGATCTACTGCTGCAGATAACAGTAAAGAACATAAAACAATTTTTTTGCAAAAACCCAGAAAATCGGATTCCCATGCATTAAGACATTGAAACAAATAAACTTTAAGCAGGAAACCCGTAAGGTTTTGTTCATAGAAAACATAGCTTCTACACCATTTACATCCCACATAGCTTTTCCTCGTACTCTCTTACAAGAAGATATAGATTTATCTGCAAGAGAATTAATCAAAATGCCTATTTACAACATGCCTCCTTTGAAGCATGAGGTCACAAGAGCTAAACATGGCTGTGTCTTAGAAAACAATTGCACATCAACTACAGTTTGGAATGACTTCATCCTTGAATAAATAAAACATTTGTCTGCAAAAAATTATTCACTACAGGCAATCTGAAGTATTATAGTAGAGGCAAAACAACAACAGAACAACCAGAAGCAGAAATTTCTGAGACAAACACGGAAACGACCATGATTATTACGCTCGAGTATTGAAATAGAATCTATTTGTACACAAATAACTGGCCATTCTAGCAAAAGTTGAGTGCAACACAGAATTCAGCAATGAATGTGACAATAACTATGCAAAAGCCAAAAATTTTACATTTTCAAACAAATTATATTGATGTTCAGAGGTTCACTATTTGCTGGCAGTGTAAGTGTACAGCAGAAACAATTATAAAAACAAAAAATCTTCCTCGTTCTCCTTCCATCAAAAAACGCCGTCAACCAATCGACGGAAATCATGCCAGAAAGAGGCACACAGAAAAAATTAACTTTCCTATGCACTTTTAGAAAAATTATTTTGAGGAGCGGTCATTCACACATCTCATCTTCACAGATCACGATAGTCCTACATTACAAGTTTCTATGCACAACGATGAAGACTGCTTGTGTTGTTGATTCATCGATAGATTAGCCACTAATGAAGTGCTAGTCCACTTCACTCCAACTGACAGCACTGCTGAGGAGGAGCTCGTGTCGAACACCTTCCAATGCCTCAGATCCATTACGACAAACTGACAAGTGGAAGAAAAATGAATAAATACGAACATAGGTACAAATATGGATATATTTTGCCCCTATGCATATATATATATATATATATATATATGTGCATGTGCATACGCATTTATATGTTTGAATAGTAAAATAATAATTTTGAGATATGTTGAAATTTCAGCGTGGTCTTAATAAAAAAACTCGAAATAAAAGGTATAAAAAAAGGATAAAGCTCTCGGCGTTAATCAATCCCTGAGGGATGCGCCATGCATTCGACTTCAATTTTTAACTTCGTTTGAGGTGATTGAATGCACATCTGGCCTTTACAATGACTCGCGGTGGCCTCCCGCTGAACCGAGTCAATGCTGCTTATCCTCTCAGACAAGTCTGAGACCTGTCTGGTCCCAGTTTGCCGACCCCGGAGGGATGGATGGCTTGGTGAGCCATGAGCGCGAGATCGAACCAGTGACCTCGTGTGCGATGCAGGGCACCTCTAACCACTGCGCCACATGCGCTCCAAAAGGTATAATATTGTAATATTATACCTTAGTAATATTAAAAGGTATAATATTACTAAAATACCAGCCAAGAGCAATTGAGCGTCGAAAACTGCCGATTTTGTGATTTTCACTTGACGGCAGTGCAGTGTAAGTCGTTCGTCTCGCTTCTTTATAAGAGTAGGCACTCACAAGGAGATTGGCTAAAGACGAAGGGTTCTGCTCGACTGACGAGACTGTAAGGTCGAAACACGTGTATCGGGCTGTACAAGAGCCCATCAACAGACCACATGACATGTTGGCTTAGATAATCGTTATGGGATATGACTGATTGCATAAGAAGCTCCAAGGTACGTGCACGGTAGCGAGCCATCATACCAACGCAACAGAACGCAGAGGAAAAACAAATTCTTTTTTAGCGCTGAGTAATTTCATAAATATCATTTGCAAACAGAAACAATTGTTAAGGGACTTACGACATAACAATCGCAAGTGTATCAGTGAAACTTTGTAATAAAATTTTAAAAATTGCTAACCAAGAGACCAAAGACTCCTTACGTATATATGTGGAAATTTAGAGGCTCCCACAGCAGCACAAAGGCGTGCTGCAGCAGATCCAGTGGTGTAGGTGCTCGGCAACACACATGTGGTCGATGTTTCAATTCCACGCCCGAGGCTCATCAAATCTTCCAACCCTCCGAGTCAAAGTTTCTGTGACATGTCCTAAAAGAAAAGCGTGTACTAAATGAAAAGATACGACTTCGAGATAGATTACTCGCTTTTTGACAGATTTAGAGGCAAATTTGATGCCGAAACAAAGTGAATGTGCGGAAATGGAACTATATTTGTCTGGGAATCTGTGAGATAAACATTTAAGGGCCATCGGAGGAAAGAAAAGCGGTGAATAAAGAAACAATCTAAAACATGAAAAATCATAACCACATGGTGTACTAATCGTATCAAGATCGTCACCATTTGTAAAAAAAACTTTTTCGGAAATTGAATAAATGGGCTTTCTACGTCGTCACGACAACAAACTTCAATAATCGCTTCGTAATTTTATCGATGAAGGCGCGATCAAAAAGGTCGAGAGTAGCACTCACTGTCAGAATGGAGTTGTATGGCTTTACAACAGCAGTGAACATCTAAAATCGCATCCTCCTTACCGCTGGCCATCCGCTCAAGGTAAAAATGCTTGCATGTTTTACTGCGGATTTCACATCAAAACATTTTTTGTAGGAAATTATTATTTGAGTGGTTTAATTCGGAATAACGAAGCTAATACGCAACAGAACAGAATTTCCTATGATAAGAAAAGTATGCAACTTTTGTCCGAGACATAAAAAATCTCCTTCATTGTGTTTACAAGGATCTTGGACCAATAAATTACCAGGAGCATTAAGCTCCTCCAAGCAATGAAAAAGGAGTTCGAACTACAGGCGAGACAGTCGTATTAGAGGATGGGTTCGCTCGGATAGGCTGTAGCGAACGACAGCTTCGTAAACAGATAAATGCATAACTGGCTTTAACAATGATTCCTGGTAGCCTACCGATGTATCACGTCAGTGCTCCTATCCTCCCATACAACTCGATAACATTTCATATACATCGATGGGACGGAAGGCCTGATGAGCCTTGAGCGCGGCATCGAACCATCGACCATGGATTCATGCTTGTCTTGAATTACTTCTAACCACACTCACTTGATACATCGCCAGGCCATCGAGAGTGATTGCAAAGGCCACATATGCATTAAATCACTTTGAACGAAGCTAAAATATAAAGACATGCATTTGCGTGGCGAATCCCCTAGCGATTGGCAGACAGCGACAAGCTCTACTTCGTTGTACACACGCATATATATATATATATATATATATATATACGCATACATACATGCGCACGTATATATATATATATGCATATATATGTATATAGGATAAAGGATAAAGTCTCGACGTTAATCACTCCCTAAGGGATACACCACGCATTCGTCTTCAATTTTTGACTTCGTTTGAGCTAACTGAATGTATATTTGGCTTTTACATTGACTCTCGGTGGCCTCCCGCTGTGTCAAGTTAGTGCTGCTTTTCTCCCATACAAGTTTGAGACCAGTCTGGTACCTATTTATCGACTACGGAGCGACAGATGGCTTAGTGAGCCATGGCTGCGAGATCGAACCATCGACTTTATTTGCGGCGCAGATCACCTTCTTAACACTGCACCACATGGGTTCCTATACATCTCAGATATGATTATACACATATATGTGCCCACGTATGTGTAGATGCATGCATATATATGCACATATACAAATATATATATATATATCTGTTAGAATGTTCTGAGTCTTCCAAAGGTTTAATGGCACTTCAAGTGATAGACGTACGTTTTGGCTTTCTAGCAAGCCTCATTGGTAGCACATGCCTTTCGGTTCAAGTGTTCCTCTCAACTGAGGGTACCGGTGCCGAACATGTATTTGTGCACGTCAGGTGAAAAGATCACTTGACACCGCGGTGATTTACAGTCGATTGCTTATGGTTGGTAAAACGCATATAGCTATGGCTTTCCACTCGACTTTTTTTTAACACGCTTAAAATTCAATATAACTTGATAACATATAGAAGAATTGACAAAATTGCTATATTAGACCTCTGAAAGGCTCATATCATGCTATCAGATTATGATAAATTCTAAGTGATGCCTCAAAAACAGCTAAATGGAAAGGTATCACTATTGAATACTTTGTTTGCTTAATTCCATGTTCTAGACAGTAAAGTTCCCAACATGCCGTTTCAACTTTTCAGGAGCTTGACCAGCATAAAGACGCTAAAATGTCGCTTCATAAAAGGGTGATTTAATTAAGACAAAAAATTGGGTCCTTTCTAAATAACAGGGAACAAATAAAAGGCGATCACTATGTAGGTGGTCTCGCCTGAAAGCGATACGCTCTAAAAACGCAAAGTACCGTGCAATTGATGAGGATGTAAGGCCGAAAGAAGTGTTTTGCAATATGCAAGTGCCTTTAGTAAATCACATAGAAGGCCTAAAATAAGTTATCGGATTTCATTTTATTTGACCGCCTACTGCGGTGTTATGATGTTCCTATAAACCCAATGTTGTAGAGTGGTGCACAAAAGCATGTGCGTCAGCCGGAATTGGAACCCAGACATTACTCTTTCCAGGAGCTTGTGCTAAACCGTTGCGCCACCGACGCTCGTTTTGCACTCCACTCCTTCTACGCTACAACGCATTAGCTGTCAACAGCCAACCGTCTACGGTGTGGCGGGGCAGTCATTATCGATATTGAAACCACTTTTTTTGACAGATATTGGGTTTCAATAATCAATCGGAAACCAATTTGACCGCCCATTGCGGTGTTATGATGTTTCAATAAACCCAATGATGTAGAGTGGTGTGCGTTGTAGCGTAGAAAGAGCGTCGTGCAAAACGACCGTCGGTGCTGCAACGGTTTAGCACATGCTCCCATAAAGAGTAAGGTTTGGGTTCAAATCCCGGCTGACGCAAACGTTTTGCACAAAACTCTACATCATTGGGTTATTGAAACATCATAGCACGCAATGGCAGGTCAGATAAAACAACTTTCGATTGATTATTGCGTCAAACGGGACTCGAACCCACATCTCACCTATGCGGTAGCAGGTGCTCTAACCCGTTGCACTACTGAAGCACTGTAGCGTCTGAGTGGTGAGCAAAACGAGCGTCAGTAATGCAACGGGTTAGAGCACGCGTTCCCGGATAGAGTAAGATGTGGGTTCCAGTCCCAACTGAAACGAAACCTTTGCACATCACTCTACATCAACGGTGCAATTGCAAAGAAAGCATATGAGCCGTGTTCTAACTAAAAAAAAAACCAACCAAAATCGTGAACAAACGGGATCAGCTCGTTTTCCGTTGGAGAACTGGCATTTTCATCATCTTTGTCGACAACTATACCATGACTCATGTCGAATGAGACACGCCGAAAGTCACCTTTCATGGCGATCTGGAAATAGTTTGGGGTACACTACAACTCATAAATTCAACTTAAGACTATAGCACTGAACCAATCAATCGAAACAACAAGCACACTGCAGTGAAACGAAAACAAAAAATTTACCTATTAGGAAAACCCACGTTTTGCCCATCGTTCCCATCATTAATAAAAACAAATGAGCTTGTTCGACGATTTTCCTTTCCTATTCCTTTGCTAATCTTCTGACAGTGATGCTTTCTTCTTTTTCTTCTTCTTCTTTCTTTCTTCTTCTTCTTCTGCTTCTTTCTTCTTCTTCTTCTTCTTCTTCTTTCTTCTTCTTCTTCTTCTTCTTCTTCTTTCTTCTTCTTCTTCTTCTTCTTTCTTCTTCTTCTTCTTCTTCTTTCTTCTTCTTCTTCTTCTTCTTTCTTCTTCTTCTTCTTCTTCTTTCTTCTTCTTCTTCTTCTTCTTCTTCTTCTTCTTCTTCTTCTTCTTTCTCTTCTTCTTCTTCTTTCTTCTTCTTCTTCTTCTTCTTTCTTCTTCTTCTTCTTTCTTCTTCTTCTTCTTCTTCTTTCTTCTTCTTCTTCTTCTTCTTTCTTCTTCTTCTTCTTCTTCTTTCTTCTTCTTCTTCTTCTTCTTCTCTTCTTCTTCTTCTTCTTTCTTTCTTCTTCTTCTTCTTCTTCTTCTTCTTCTTCTTTCTTCTTCTTCTTCTTCTTCTTTCTTCTTCTTCTTCTTCTTCTTTCTTCTTCTTCTTCTTCTTCTTTCTTCTTCTTCTTCTTCTTATTGAGCCGATCTCATTTGGTGGACATAGAATTTTCGAGGGAGTGTTAGTAATCATTAGAGAGCATGATTGTTTGGCTACAAATCCTCGTCGCCGGTTTTTCAAAGCACTGTTTTATAACGCTGAAGCATCCTGAATTACATTTTGTTTCGCACTCGTTTTTCGACTCCATTTTTTATCATGCGCATAAATCGCTGAAAGCACGAATAGCATATCAGCGTGTGGAAAATTTTCCGTAGTATCACAGTCTACGCTTGTATCTGAAGTTTCTGTCAATGTGATAGAAAAATCCCCAAATCAATAACAATATTTCAAACGCTATCGATTGTCCCACCAATGCCTCCTCCGCTGCGTGAGTTGGCAGGTAAACAAAGTCGCCGGAAAGATTGTAGCTGAATATGTGAAGGGAAGTCAAAGAGACGACTTGTTAGTAAGAAATCCTCCTGATCTTCCGCGCAGCTCGACAGTGATCTACCGCAGTATGAGTTAGAACGATACTAACTACTGTTACTTTATTGAAGGTTTCTTGATCGTATCAACAGAAACTTTAGATAGGAACGTATGATTCTGATACTAAGGAAAATTCTCTACACGCTGATATGCTTTTCGTGCTTCCAGCGGTTTATACTCGTGGTAAAAATAAAGGCGAAAGGCGAGTGAGAAACAAAATTTCATTCTGGATGCTACAGCGTTATAAAAGAAGGTTTTGAAAAACCGGTGATGAGGAGTTGTAGCGGATTTATGTTTTCGAATGGATCACTAAAACTCCTATGAAATATTCCTCTACACGAATTGAGATCGTTTGGAAATTTATCACCGTCTAACATATAAGTATCAAAACATTTACTACAACATGAGAGGATCGTGATGTGATTGTATTGACGTAGCATATGGTCCAGACTCACCGATTGAAATTTTTTAAGACATGGCTCGCATGCATAAAATTAGGTCGACTTTTAGATGAACCAAAGCGAGAATTTTGACTGAAACAACAGAATTGAAGAAAATCGAAGAGAATAATATGTTAGCGAGAAAGTGTGCACTTAGCAGTTAGAAAGCGCCCCGTCTGATTGGCATTTAGCTGCGTTAAGGACATAACATATTGAGCTAACACGAAGTTTACAGCAGTTGCAGAGGAAGATTTAGTAGAGGATTCGTATGACTCGGTAGCCTTCAGTGTATTGAACTGACAAGAAATTATACTAAACTTTGTCGCTTCTTTTCTGATTATTTGTCATGCATCTACGTTCTTGTTTTTATTATCGTTCAGAGCAGCTTCTTGCGGTTATTTTAGATGGGATTTCTTGAGAGTTGATGTTATACGAGCTACACGTTGAGTAGCAGAGGGGCACTTGAACCCGAACGATATTTGTGTGGAATTAACAATCGTTTTTCCTCTCGAGACAATTCCATGGTAGAACAAGTGTTAAGTGTTATAAATCAGAATAACTTCAAGCTGCTCTAAACGACAGCAAAGACTAAAACTTAAATACAGGAAAAATAATTGACAAAAACGAAAAAGCCCGAACAATTCCTTCCCAACCTTGGTCCGAAATTTTGGTTTAAGTTGAATATGATGCGTCCAAAGCCTCTGCCACAAAGAGGAAGCACAAAGGTAGCTTCCAGCACACTTTAAAAAAACTCTTCGCTAGCGCAAGTATTGACAAATGGAAAGTAAAACCTCAATGAGCAGTGGATATAGCGGCGCTTAACTATTCTCCAATAATTAGCCTACTCACGAGCTATGCGACCGTTACTCCATGTGCCCACAATTTCTCAACTCCTTAGCTCACGTTCCATAACTCTTTTCCACAACGAAATTCCAAGGTTCAGGTGTCGACAAAATTGTTGACGAATGGAGAAGGAATCATAGTGAGCTGACCGCTGAACTCGACGCTGCTCATGCGGATAACTAAACCTGTAACAGACCTTTTCAGGATTAATCAAATAGTTGTGTTTGCAAAGATGCTAATGAATTCATTACAGGCAACGAAAGCTCAAGATGAACTAAAAGAGTACCTAGAGAGCGTTTGTATGGAAAACAAACAGTTTGCTCAAGAATTGACTAATCTGGCACACTGGGTTGGTAAGGCAGAGAGAAAAGATTTTTAACAGAAACATATTAAGGTTAGATTGTTAGTTTTAGAAGTAATCAGATTGTTTTGTGTCATGAGGCACTTTCTTCTAAAATAAGGGTTATGTTTGAAGACTATCAGAGATATCTACTAAAAATGCTCGCCTTTTTCAAAGTACTTAATCTGCCAATATCAAAATAGTAAGTCTAAGAACTAGTATCTATAAAAAAACAACTACACTGATTTCCACGCTTTACCTCACCAAATCAACATAGTTTATGCAGCCTATTCTACGTTTCAGCTTTTACTCAATGCCATTCTTCTTCATGAAAACAAGCAAGACCATTTGTGCTAGCTCATCTCTACTTCGTGAATTAAGTTGTAATGCTTCAAAGGGTACTATTTGGTTAGGAGTGAACAAATGAAAAACCGATCTCACTCGCTGGAGAGGAAGTTTTCATAGAAGAGTTAGTAAGCCATTCGACAGTTCAGACTTCAGGCTATCTGTCCTTATCGTTTGAAAAGACCGCTTCTCTGCAACGCAGCAGACAGAATAAGTTGGAGTCAAATATGTGAGCAAGAGAGTCTTTGGCCAATTCAAGTGCCTGTGCGTGAGGCGACCACGTGAACTGCTCACGCGATACTTTTCTACGCGTTCAAATGCTTCAAAAATTCGAACGTGAATGCCAGCGAGCCGCACGTGAGTTGACCGATATGGCCATTGACTTTCAGAGAAACGGTATTTTCAGAATAGAAGCATAGCGCTGAAATCCATTTGATTACGCTATCGAATGATTGCTAATAGTCCAAAGAAAAGGCTCTGTCCGGCGAAAAAGAAGACGTGCGTAGCGTAAAAGTTTCCTTTTGTAGTAAAGCCGAAAAAGAGCCTTTTCGAAACCGGCAACAAGGGAGCAGTAGCCTGAAGACTCAGTTTTCGATTGGTTGCTAACACTCTTATGAAAAGTTCATGTCCAGAAAATGAGCATGGCCTTTTGTTCGTCCCCTCATAAGCAAACAAAACCCTGAAAGTTGTAAGTCTACAACAATTACGAGTGTCTCGGGATGTACTAGTGCTGACTCATTCACTGTTTTCCCAAATTTTGCCATACTCATAATGTAGGATACAAAGTCGACTACTTCCAGCCACACTTACATCATCTCTAGATATCCGAGCTATGGCTATGATACTCGCACGTAATCCACCACCTTGGCTGCTGCTGGCAATTTTGGAAGGAAAAAATCTCGGTGTTACGAGACGCTGACCTTTCGAGGGCGGCAGTGATTCCGGTTATGGCAGTACTCTCGCCGATTCGATTGAGTGTCGAAGAAGGTCAGTGAATGTAACGTCGTTACATCACCGCGAATGAAGGTAAGGATTCGGCTTTGATCAGCCACTGAGATATGCGTCATGCCTTCAACCTCATGAAACATCGTAGGAGGCCAAAAGATATTCAACTCGTGGGTTTCGAGGGCCCACCGATGTACATATACAGGATCTCACTACTTTCAACTTATGGTAAGCACGCCCTTACTCATTCAAGAATTCTGGATGATTGTCCATTATGAGGCGACAAATGAAAAACCGATCTCATTCACTGGACGAGAACTTTTCATAGGAGTGTAAGAGTTCATTCGAAATCTTAAATTTCTGGCTAGAATACCCTGTAGCTGACTATTCAAGAGACCCTTTTATAACGCAGAAAATCCAAAATAAAATTATGTTTCAAACGATCACGAGTTTTTTATCTTACTTAAACTTTCCTATGCAAAACTCCTTCCTTAAAGGGCTAGTACTAATTCGATAGCGAAAGTTCCGAAGAGCTCAACGCGTGTGCTGCTTTTTGTAAAAGCTTTTTGATAACGCTACAGAAGTAACAAAAGATTTGTGCTTAACACCTCATCGGACAGAGCTCTTTCTTTAGACTATTAGCAATCAATCGACAGCGTAAGTTCCGATGATTTCATCGCTGTGCTTATTTTCTGGAAATATCGTTAGCAGGGTGAATAAGATTTTTTACATTTACATATGTTTATATATAAATGTACATAAATGTATATATATATATATAACTGTTAATAATAAATACAAGTGAATACATAAATATACTGAAATACATTGATCTGAGATGTCATGCGACTAGGTACGCATGGTAAATGGTACAATGCTTTTGAACTTGTTTGCACAGACGCCCTTCAAATACAATTCACATAAGTGAAAGACGATAAAAAGAACTTAGGACTTTCTTAAAGTTTTTTTTTAAATTATTAAATTTTAAATTACTTTCGCAAAGCTATTTTGGCAGTCCATAAAGACCACTCAATAATCCATTCAACGGCTATCAGGGAGAGGGGCTTCGTAGATGAACAATGCAAGGAAGCAAACAAAGTAGATAAATTGCTGGAAATCACACAATATTCTAGGTGGGATCTGATGGAGATTGGCCACAGACCGTACTCCCTCGTTTTTTTTTGGTGTTTTGCTAAGGGCTGCATGAGAAGTAAGAAGAACAAGGGCTTTTTCAAAACCATGTTGTACGAGAATCCCTACTTCTGCCAGCAGTAACGAAGGGTTCCACCTGCGAGTCAATGGTCGTTGATTTACAGATCGAAAGTTTGAGAGCACACAGCGTAAAGATATAATAGAAAAGACTCCGAGCTTAAATTCACTACTCATACAGGAATCTAGTATCCGCGCATTAAACTATTGAAGCTTATTGAACAATTTCTAGAAATCCATACATCAACCGTAAAAAATGCATTGCGATTAAGAGTAACTTAGCGCATCACCACTGGCTTTGATTTTGACTTAATCCAGGCAGATTCCTCAATTATGATACGCTCTGCGCAGCTAGTCTTCGTTAACCCTTACGGGGCCTTGGACCCAACCCTCCGTGTCTTTGACTTCCAGCGTGTTGCGTCTACCAATGGCGTCTAACGCCAAGCGTGCCATGGTTAGACGCAACCGCCGATGGATAGAGAAGCAGAGGGTTGGGTTCATGGTCCCGTAAGAGCTACATAACTAGAACACTCAAAAACAAAAAAAAGAATAGAGAGTGGGCTTCTGCAAGACGCTATTTGCTATAAAACAAAAAAAAAACTCATGTTTCAAGCATATCTTCCTAAGTTGAGGAAGTGTGTGACTGAGTATTTGCCTATCAACACGAACTTTTTAGATTCACAAGAACTCGAAACTGCAGAAACATAATGGGTAGCGCATTGAACGAATTACTACATGTTGTATACAGGTTTGTGTATGCTAAGGAAACTGTATTATTAAGCAATAATTTTGAAGAGACAATTTGTACAGTGAATTAGATGAAACAGGAAAAATTACTGAACCATCTTTTTGATGTTCAAAATAAAATTTAAGGTTAAGAAACCAGCCGTCCATAATCCACATCTTCGTACCGTTTTGTACCGATCATTAAGATAAGATAAAATAAAGAACCTTAACAGCAGGTGGGTCCACCATCTAGCACAGGTGAAGCACTTCATGTTGATTTACTTGTTCTCCCATCATCTGATAAAGAAGCCTGGGAAGACAGCTGACTGAAAGCTTGAGTACAACACCATCACGACGAGGTGTAGAAGTTTCCGGTGGGGTGGCACCAAGGATTTTTCTAAAAAGAAGAAAAGGATTACGCTGCCAAACTCTTACTTTATCTATTTCCGTTGGATTCTGTCAACTATATGAGTGCAAGATTCTATAGCTAAATGTGACATAGAAGTTGAAGTTACTTTTGATACCTCCAAATGAAATGTTATCAACTTACTGATTAGATTTGTTCGTTCAGTGATTACTTGATCGAACAATTTGCGCAGCCGTTGACTCCTTAGTCCTCAATAAAAGAGCAGAGCCCTTTAAAGATGCTAAAGAAAACACTCCACGATCCCACTGAATTACTCTATAGGTTTGACCCCTTGATCCCAGCGCTGATTTTTTAAACGGCGCGTGGTGGGATCACGCGGCGAGTGCAGCGTTCCAGTAACATTTTGGCAAATTCTTTAAAATGAAATTTAGTTTTTTATCGTCACTATGAAGGGTTTGACTATCGGAAAACGGGAAAAAATGATGGAAGAGATTTCAAAAGGCTACTTTTGGTCAAGTCATCTAAAAGAAATTGTAAAACAATGTTTGATAAAATGGTCCTACACGTCGAATTCGATGCCATTCCATCGACAAATATTCACTTGCAATTTGCAACTTCTAATTATTAGCGTACTTTAAGAGTTGAAACTTCTGTGGAGTTGCAAAGGAGGCTTTATCCTAATGTCTTATGAGATCCAACTTTTCGTATGTTCACTTTACTCATCTACGAACAATACTCATCGTTGCAACCTTTGCATTGGTTAGGCGCACTAATTTGAAACGTAATGATAGAAGCACTACGAAGGTTTTTTGAGATTTCAAGCAAATATTAAGATCTCCATTGCTCAAGCTATCGAATGATCGCCAACGGTTCAGGGAAAAGCTCTTAACTCAGAAAAAAACAAGGAAATATGAATTTATTTTGCAGGACATGACTACACTCTACAGATTTCATAGTGGAAAATAAAGAATGTTAGGTGAATTAGGCACCTTTCACACTAAAAATACGTTTATAGGATCTTATATTAATGACGATGTAGCTTTTCTAGCGGTAAAGTTACTAACACTTTTGGGACCGTGGACTCACCTCCCCTGCATCCCTAACTCCCAGCGTGGCAATCGTAGGCGGTCTGCTCCGCCTCCTCCGCATCTCCAACCCCAGCGTGGGAACTCATTGAATTCATTATTGTATTATCTCAATTATACTATTGTTGCTTCCTTCCTACTTATGACAACAAAACATATATATATATATATATATATATATATATATATATATATATATATATTAATATAACATAGGTAAATAACAATAATACAATAGAAATAGTGCAACAATACATCCAATGTTTTTCTCAAGTTGGAGGTTAGAGATACAAAAGGGTGGGTCCACGGCCCTGAGAAGGCTAAGAATCATGATCTTACTATATATTACCAAAAAATTACCTGTGAAGTTCGAAGAAAGTACTGCGACTGCTAGATGTTGTCTTTCTTCGAGAAAAAAGAAACAAAAGTTATGTAAACAGCTGGCAATGTGTTCTTTCCCGGAAGGATGTGGTTTTACTCGTTGAAACGGAATCTTTTGACACATGTGCGTTATTTATAGAAAAAATCCTTCATAGAAGTCCTTTTTGTGGTATGCTACCATCGCATAACATTAATGTTCCCTTAGAAACTTAATTTACCTAATCACATTTCCATCTTAGCTGTGTCGATACAAGCTGCCCTCCACTGTACAAAGCAAGCTGATGCAATCAGTGTCTTTTGTGGAGGACATTTGAAACTCACGGGTTAAGGGATCTTATAACTTACTATAAATTACATGCATCCTTACTACACAATGCTGACTCTTTTCAATATCCTTCGACATGTCCTCAAAACTTTTGCTCAGAATCGCTGCCTGTTCACGACGAGCTTCCAGACTACGGCGCATTGATCTTTCACTAATGTTCCAGATATCACAGCCGACTATGAAATATGTCAGTATATTTTTCCCTGTAGTTCTGTCAAATGGAATATATGAAAGAGTAAACTGGGCTGCTTCCGAACGCAATCTACTTTCAGCTGATATGTAATGACTAGATAGTTGAATGATTACCACTGATCGTATAGAATCGCTAGGAAAAATGCAGATGACCGAAGAAACAGAATTGAAGTTTTCTATCCTTCTAAAGGGCTAAGTAAATAAAAACATTATAAGCTATCAAAAAAAGTGAAAACCAATCAGCCTACCACTTTTACTGAGTGCTTTGATATTAATGCGCCCTGCTAAAGTCATTGCGAACATTTTGAAGATGTGGATTCTCATATGAAGACACACAGGCATTTTCAGAACTTCTATACCAAAGAGTGCGACTAAACTAAAAAAAAAGAGATCAAGAAACAATATAACACTAAATGCTGGATCATCAACTAACAATCGGAAGCTAACCTTCGCGCACTGGTGACTTCTAAATTCAGAAACTTTTCGACTGCGTAAGCACATTCCTCCGTCTGAGCACACAGCTTTCGCTGACGAGTTTTCATAAACTTCAGCGGCTCTTTCTATATAAGTAAATAAATAAGTAGAAGATGAACTCCAAGCCATATTACCCTAAAATCTTGCCGAATGACTAGCGTCTAGTTAACAAGGTCGTAAACCAAAGTTCTTCATATATGTCCTATTCAAAAAATGCCTCAAGAAAGAGATAGAGATATTTATGTCTCTGCTCCACTAGTAGGTTGAGTCGAGATGGCAAAAAGACAGAAGAAATTCTTGAAAATCAATGCCTTTTCTTGTTTCAACAGCACCAACTGGAGATCAAAATGTCGTCTCTTTATACGAATTTAGGAATCCAGTTCTTTCTAGAGCTTCCCTCGTTCAAATAGCAAAAAATCGGAAATCACCATAAGAGTGCTAAGATTTGAGCAAAAACTTGGGACCTAACGTTTTTGTGTTAGGGATTTCAACGGGCCACTATAGCTATAGTAAAGTGTGGCGATCGAAGTCCATAACACAAAAACATCAAATCCCAAGTTTTGATATTACCTCACTATTTTCGGCTTATAATTCACATCGTACCTCGTCGTTTGAATAGAAATTAGGCAGTAAATAAAAAGTTAAAGCTGAAATACATGACAATGATGAATTTTTGAACTTATTCACCACAAGTGCTTAAGTTATGGCCACAAAGTCATAGAAAAGATGAGAAAAACAGGATATACGGAGCTAACCAGACTGAAATTTTGAACAACATCACTGTTTTTCGCAAAATTTGAACTGACTAAGATATTTGGCAGTTTTCCATCCACAAACTGTGAAAAAAATTCCTCCACTAACCTCCGACTTTAGGCAATCCAGAGTAATCAGAAGAATGTGCTCCAACTTTATGTTCAACTTCATATCCAGACTTCAAGGTTGACAGCATATCCGGACTTCATGAACAATACATACACACGTGTACAGTCACTTATATATACACATACATATACTTATACTATACTTATACTTATACTTATATATACACATACATATGTATTCATATATATATATATATATGTACACACATACATATGTATATACACATACATAATACATATACATATATATATATATATGTAAATATGCATACATATTTGTGTACACATGCATATGTATATATGTAACTGTATATATATACATATATATATGTATATATATATATATATATATATCTGCACACGTACGTACACATGTATATGTACATATGTACGTTCATATACATATATACATTGCATATATATTTATATATATGTGTGTACATATAGATATGAGGGCTTATATATATACTTCAATGGTCCGTTTCAAAGAAGGACCATGAATCATGTTAAGATCAACGGAATTTTTGCCTGCCCGAAAACTGATAGTCTGCTACGCTTTCTCCTTTGGGCTAAAAACATTTTGAGACCTTCATATCTAATCACCACAAGCCATCTATTATCGCTTCTTACGGCGACAATGGTAGTGTGTATGTGCAATGATAACTATGGATTATTGTATGACATGGCATTTATCCACCTTAATCAAAGTTCTCAATAAAAAGCCGAAGTATTCACTCTAAAGGACAGCGTGGAAGATGAACAGCAACTGTATGACGTCAACATGCTGGAACAACAACCCTTCTTTTTCTCTCAACAACTGTTCCCAAAAAAAGCCTTAAACAAAGGCTAAACTCAAAGAAGAAGACACTGCTGAATGAGGACATGGTACTTATATGTTAGACGTCGACAGATTTCTAAGCCGATCTGATTCGGTATACAAGATCTATTCATAAAAGTATTAGTATTCATTCGAAAGCCTAAATCTCTGGCTAGAACTCCAGGTTGCCAGTTCTTCAAACACCCTTCTATAACGTTGCAGCATCCAGAATGAAATTTTGTTTCTCGCTCGTCTTTCGCCTCCACTTTTATCATGCGAATATCTTGCTGGAAGCATGAAAACATTTCAGCGTGTAGAGAATTTTCCGGAATATCAAAATCATACGCCTTTATCCGAAATTCTGTTGATGCAATCAAAAAATCCCCAACAAGATAACGATAGTTGCCGCCGTTTTAACGAATAGAGCGACAGATCACAATCGAGCTACGCGGCAGATCAGCGATTAACTTACTAACGAGTCGTCGCTATGGTTTCCCTTCACAGTTTACTCAACTATGAAAATTTCGGCGGTGAGTTTAGCCAACTCACGGAACCGGGGGGGGAGGGGAGGAGGGAGGAGGGAAGGGCGGGAGATCGGTCGCTTCTGAAATATTGTTATTCAAATGGGGATTTCTTTCACCGCATCGAAAAAGACTTCAGATAAAAACGTAAATTCTGATACTATAGAAAATTTTCTACACGCTTTTCGTGGTTCCAGCTATTCAAATGGATGGTAAAAATGAAGGCGAAATGCGAGTGAGAAACAAAATTTTATTCTGGATGTTACAGCGTTATAAAAGGGTGTCCTGAGAAATCGGCGGGGTAGAGTTGCAGCCAGAGATTCGGGCTTTCGAAAATTCACTAACACTTCTATGAAAAGTCCTTGTCCAACAAATAAGATCGGCTCAAGAATATGTCTTCGTCTAACATTTAAGCAACCAGTTTTTTGTTTGTCCACTCTGCGATAATCTCATATTGCTCCTTAGCAACACGCGGCTGGGGCTCAGTCATCGATATTCAATATTTTCTCACAAGAAAGTCGTGCGACATCATTAAAAACTTTCTTGTGGAAGATGCTGATCATCGATGATTAAGTAATGAACGTATGTCACATAGAAGCATATGAATCTCCTAGAGCGGATATTAGCAAATCAATACTGTTCAAGAATATATTCTGACAATGTTTTTATTTGAACTACTGGAAATCTTTGGTCTGAATGTGATCTAAACATGATTCAGGGTACTTTCTGATCAAGAGGGAAATGAAAAGCCGATCTGATTCGCTGGAAAAGTTTTTCATAGGAGTGCTAGTAACCATTCAAAAGCTGAGGCTAGAGGCTACAGCCCCATGTCTCTGGTTTCCCAGAACAAACTTTAATAACGCTGCAACATCCAGATCAAAAATTATGTTTCACACTCGCCTTTCGCCTTCATTTTATCACGCGTATAATTTGCTAGAAGAGAAAAAGCATAATAATGTGTAGATAAATTTTCGTGGTAACTCAGTCAATTGTTTTATCTGGAGCTTCTTTCAAAACGGAGGATAATCCCTAATGAATAAGAAAAATCGATCGTCCCGCCTTTCCTCGCCCCTGCCACGGCTCTCGCCTTGTCGAATAGCCTGTAAACAACGTTACCAAAATGTGAAACTTGATCTTATTTTTCCGCTAAACCTATTGCCAGAAAATAAGAACGTCGCAAGAATCAGAAAACATTACGCTATCAGATGATTACTAATAGTCTTAAGAAAGAGCTCTGTCTGGTGAGGTTTGAAGCATGAATCAAAAAACCAAAGGGCTTAAAAGATCAAAAAAGCTTTTAGAAAATTAAACACATTTTTGAGTTCCTTGATGCATGTGCTTTAGTTTATATACTAGCACTCTGAGGAACGAGCTTTGTACAGCGACATATAAACGAAATGAGAAAAAAAAACACGTAGGTTTTATGAAACCTTATTCTGTTTTGAATGTTACAGCGTTACGAAGGGGTGTTTCAAAAAGACGGCGACGTAGGGCTATAGCCTCAAGTCTCACCTTTCGAATGGTTACTAACACTTCTGTGAAATGTTTCTCTCTAGCGACTAAGATCGGTTTTTCATTTGTCATCCTAATCAGAAAGAATCTAAATATGTTTGAGGAAATAAAGCGAAACAAGCAAATACTCACCGTTTCAGTTTCTTCTTCATAAGAGGAAACACGAAGTTGTTATAATATGGCAACGTTTCCGAGACTTCGCTTTCTTTAGAGCCTGAAATGATCAAGTTCCCCGTAATTACATCAGTTTACATGGACTGCCATTATCAGTTCTGAAACTGAATACGGCAGCCCATGTGGACTACGCATAGTTACTCTCCAAGCGGATAGCTCAGTGACTCATTGAAGCGCTTCTGAAGAAGGTGAAACGGCCGAAACATTAGCTGTCACAAACTGATTTATTCTCAACGCCGTTTTTGTTCAAAAGGAAAAAACTGCTAAATATTGAACAATGGCGAAGTTAACAGATATAAGTTGGTCTTGGAAGTCTTCACTATGAAATTCAAGTGGAAGAAAAGAAGAAAGATAGGTCACCACAAGAAATAATTACCTTCAACACTTCCCCTCAAATAAATGCCACTCTGACGAGTACAATATCGCCGAACATTAGCCACATTAATGTGTGATACCGCATTTTGTTATTTCACATGATCAGCTATCATAACTCACTGAGCGAATCGTAGTAGTTCCTGCATTTGATTTGTTTCTTCGGCATCCATTCTCCGCAAAGATCCTCGAACAAAAATTTGTTTTATTTAAGAGCTTTTAGTGATGTATGATGTTGTAGATATGCCCAATGATGCACAGTGATGTGCAAAATCTTTGCGTTAGGCGGGACTCGAGCCGTATTTCAGCCCACCCAGGGACACGTGGTCTATCCCTTGCACTACCGACCTGTTATGCCACCATTCTTTCTAAGCTACAACGCATCTATCTGTCACCAATCAACCGTCAACAGTTCGGCGCAGGTAATCGGTATCGACATTAAAGCCAGTCACGATAACAGATATGGGTTATTTGATGATCAAACGTCGGTAGTGCAACGAATTAGAGCACACACCCTTGGCTAGGGTGAAATGCGGGTTCGAGTCCTTTTGACGTAAATGTTTACAACATCACTCTGTATTATTAGGTATACTCATAACATCTATAATCGCAAAAGTGGTTAGAGAAAAAAAATCATGTTTGATCACCTAGTACCGAATATCTGTCAATGTGTCTGGGTTCAACGTCGATATCGACAACCTAGGCTAAACGATGCGCTATATCGTAGAAAGAGTGGTTGCAAAACAGGCTTTGATAGTGCAACGGGTTAGAACACGACCCCGGATAAGATGAATTAAGGGTTTCACTTTCGCCTGCCGCAAAAGTTTCACACGCCAACTACGTCACTGGGGATCTTTGAACATTTCAGGTGTTTCCAACGACACATACAACATTTCAGACGTTGCTTATAGTGTTGCTTGAGGATTTCGCCTTCGTCATGAATGTCGTAGAGTACCGCTCGAGACAACTCTCCTTAACATCCTTAAAGCAGTCGCGCTTATGGCGTTCCTCGGCTTTCAGTTGACTGATTGCAAAGGATTGTTGCACGAGAGGTATCGAACCGGAATCGTTTAGTACTTTGCTTTCTGATAAACTAAATTACTAACCATTGCGTTCCTCCGCCTCCATTGAGCTAACTTCATCTACATTTACGCCTTCTACGATCTTCCTTAAAATCTGCTTATGAGGACACCAAAAGAACAACCGATAGTGACTGAACATTCGCAACAAGTTAGCGATTTGCTAGTTTGCTCAACGGAATTAACATCAACTAGCACCTAAGAGGATTGAGTGGTAGGCAAAAATCTGACCTCAGGCGAGAGTTGAACCCGTGTTCAATTCATACCGGTGGCGCGTGATACTTCTACATCACCGAGACCGTCTCTTTACCACCACTTATGTGATTACCTGACAAAACCTCTTCAAAAGTGGGTGCCGTGACCGAATGACTGCGATGCTCGTCGAGGCGCACCGGGGCAAAACCCCTTCCCGAACACTCTTCGGCAGTCATCAACGGATGCCTTATGGATCACCACAGCCAGGCTATCCTCGAGATTGCAAGGAGACTCACTCAACCAGGATTATAAGCAGTTCAAAACAAGACGAAAAAATGTACTGAATGCTAAAAGTACTGAGATCCGCACAGAATAAACACTGTGAAAACGGACCAATAACAATAAAGTAAAGAAAACCTGTTAATAGGTTGGTTGCTGACAGCTGTAACAGGGATATACCTATGAAAGAGTAGCGGCGAGGTGGTGAAGTGGTAGCATGCGCCACCGGCACGCGTGAAGCACGGGTTCAACACCCGGCTGAGGCCGGATTTTTGCTTACCACTCAATCGTCTTAGATCTAATTATGAAATATCATAACACTATAAAAAGCAACTATAATAAAAGAGGTCTGAAGATTTAACTAGGATCGCATTGATTTTCGTAAACTTATGTTTCCCGCCTTTTACGTGGATTATGGAGCGTCTATTTGTATTGGAGCGCCGAAAATACATGTAATTCCTTGGAAGTAGACGAACTGACAAACACGTTTTTACGAAGCCAGCCGAGTTCCGGTGCACTTGTCAGGTGACGTAGTCGACGTTCTCTCGTTCCAATCAAGTTAGTTTTCGATTGAAATCATAGCCTTTCCTTTTTTATCCTTTTCTTTTCTTTTTTTTTCTTTTTTTCTGTTTTCCCTATAAGCTTGATCAAGAGCTCACATGACATTAGATGGCTTCAAATTTTCTTCTCCCCGTCGTTTTTTTTCAGCGTAAATCTCCATTTTTCTTTCGAGGAATGGCGTCAAGAGATTGTATAGCTGAAGATGCGACGGAACTTATCGGCAACACACCGATGGTTTATTTGAAAAAAATTGGTCGCGGACTGCCAGGTGTAGTCGGTGGGTCGCACCGCGTGATCTACCCGATCGATAGTAATTTCGTTTTCGTATTTAGCTTTTTAAAAGCCGTTTTCTTTTTAGCAGCAAAGCTTGAATATTTCAATCCGGCATGTTCTGTGAAGGATCGCATTGGAATGGCAATGATCAAAAGCGCTGGAAGATGCTGGAGAGGTTATATTTTGATCGCGTATTTTTTTATATTATTCAGTATTATACTTATCTATTACTGTTATCTCACTCTTTTCTCGGGACATGAACCCGCATCCCACTCTGTCCGGAAGCGCGTGCTCTAACCCGTTACATTAGCGTAGCTTAGAAAAAACGATGGCAGAACGGGCATCGGTAGTGCAACAGTATAGTGCACACACTCACGGATAGACTAAGGTCCGAGTTCGAGTCTCGGCTGGCGCAAAAGTTGTGCAAATCAGTCAACATCATTAGGCATATTTATAACGTCATACCACCGCTAAAAGCGGTTGAATAAAAAGAATTTTTGCAATTTGATTTGGGTTACTTTCGCTTCTTATTTGGATTATCTGGGCTATGTTAAAAATAATAATTACTTTTATTTAATCATTTTTAGCGTTGCAATGATGTGTTAAATATACCCAGTGATGCATAGTGATGTGCAGTGCTTGTGCGTCAATTGGGAGTCGAACCCGCTTTTCAGCCCAACCGGGCGCGTACTCTAATCCGACGAGCTATCGACGCCTATTTTGCCACCATTCTTTCTGCATTACAACGCATCTTTCTGCCAGCAACGAACTGGCTACGGTTTGACCTGGAAGCCAAATCCTCTGAAATTGGTCTGAAACAGATATTGGATATATATGCTAAAGATAAGAACTCCTTTTACTTACCCTCTTTTAACGGTGCTATGATGTTATATATATACCCACTGATGTAGAGTGATGCGCAAAACTTTCGCGTCAGCTGGGACTGGAACTCGCGTCTCACCCTGTCGGAGGGATCGCATACTCTAAACCCGTTGCAGTGTCGACGCCTGTGTTGGCATCACTCTTTCTACGCTACGGTACAGCAACGGGTTAGAGCACGCGCTACCGGATAGTGTGAGGTGGAGGTATGGATCCGCCAAGCGCATAAGCTTTCCACATCACTCCAGATCCTTGGGTAGATTTATAACGTCATACCATCGCCACAAAGCGGTTAAATGAAAGGAATTCTTGTCTGTAGCATATATATCCAATATCTGTCTGAGTAACTGGGTTCAGTGTCGATATCGACTACGAGGCCAAATCGTTGACCGTTGGTTGCTGACAAAAAGATGCGTTGTAAAGTCGAAAGAATGGTGACAAAACAGACGTGATTAATGCAGCGGTTTAGAGAACGAGCCCCGGAATAGGGTGGAATACGCGTTCAACTCCTCCTGACGAAAGGTGTTGCGCATCACTTAAGATCACTGGGTATATCTGGGTTATCTAATCCCATTAACACTTTACATATTTTTCTTCTTAGCACTCTATGTCATCCGGGACAAATGAAGAAACGACCCTTCTCGCTGGACAAGAACTTTCCATAAGAGTGTTAGTAATCATCTGAAAGCTCAAATCTCTGGTTATTGCACTACGTGGCCATCTTCTGAAAAAGCCTTTTTGTAACACCGTAGTAGAAGAAAACATGTTTCACACGCATATATTTCTCGCAGGACACAACTACTCCCTGTAACTATGAGTAACCATCTTGGTAGCGTAAGTTTCAACGGTTCCAACGGTAGTTTATTTTCTGGAAGAACTGTTGCACTGCAATGTGGCAGGGGAAGTAAGATTGAGTTTCAAATACGTGGTCATTGTTTTTTGGCTTGAAAGATATGAAAAAAAATATAAAGCGAGATAAGAGAAAAGATACGTGCTTTCATGAAACATGGTTCTAATTTGAAGGTTACTGCGTTATAAAGAGTCTTTTGAAATTGGCTGCGCAGGCTATAGCCACAGGTCTCAGCTTTCGAATGGTTACTACACTCCTATGAAAAGTTTTTCTCTAGCGATTGAGATCATGTCGTTCGTTTCGAGTGTTTTCCTTAAGACCACGCTCAGATTTCAATATATGTCATTATTGTTATTTGAGCCAACTTGTCATGTGTTCTGTTAATGGGCTCTTGTACAGCCCGATACACTTGTTTTGGCTGGAATAGCAATTATGTGATATATTGATTTGAGCGTGGTCTCAAGAAAACACTCGAAAACGAACGGTGTAATATATTTCCAAATACCAGCCAAGAAAAATCGAGTGTACAACACTGCTGATCTGGTGGTTTTCACTTGACGGCAGTGTAAATCGTTCATCGTCGCCTACTCTGAGTGGGGGACTGTAGCACCCTGGGAGGATTGGCTAATCACGAAGGGTTGTGTCCGACTAACGGTACTGTCAAGGTCGAAACACGTGTATCGGGCTGTACAGGAGCCCATTAACAGACCACATGCCAAGTTGGCTCAAGTAACAATTATGAGATGTGTCGAATGAGATCAGTTTTTCATTTTTTTCCTCTTGATCAGAAAGAACCAGAACCATCCTTCCTCGTAGATTCAATTATAGATTCGTCCGGGTCTCACTACGCTTATAGAGCCGACATCCGGCAACACAGGAATCGCCCTTGCTTCTGTTGCAGCTGCTCGAGGATATCGCCTGATTATCACCATGCCGGCAAGTATGAGCATTGAAAGAGTCAGTTACCATTTCTTTGCTACGTTGTTGTTGCTTCTCTATTAAAGCGTATGCAGCATGTTGCGAGATATATGATTCGTCTGGCGCAGTGGTTAGAGGTCCCTTACGACACACGCGTAATCGATTATCTGATCTCACGGACAAGCTCAGGCTGCTTTCCATACCTTTGGGGCCGGCGAATCGGTGTCAGACTTGTCTGGAGGATAGCAGAAATGACTTGATACATCGGTAGGCTACTGCGAGTTATTGTGAAGGCCTGATATGTATCAATCACCTGAAAGAATGCTTGATGAAATGGACTATATAGCGCATCCCCTTAGGGATTGATCAACTCTCAGAGCTTCATCCTTTCATGCCTTATCAAGCTTATTGACATCTTCACAACAAAATTTCCTCATTTAATGTAATATAAGGGACGAAATTGTGCCCGGTATGAGTCCTCTTGCTTGGCGTCATCTTTAGTTGTAAGAAATATGATCCTTTACGGGACCGTGAACCCCCAATTCCGCATCTCTAACTGTCAACTCTGTAATGTCTTCTCCACCGCCCCTCCATCTCAAACGCCCAGTGTGCTGCATTTGACAATGGCGCGATGCTGAGTTTAACCATGGCGCACTGCAGGACAGGGATGCAGAGGAGGTGAAGCGAACCGTCCAGAGTTGAGAGTTAGAGATGCACGAGTCGTGGGTCCACGTTCCGGAAGGATACAGGGGAAAGAGAAAGGGGGTGTGGTCAGGTGCTTAGTGATGTTCGACGCAGCCGCACGCTAGGACTATGCTCCACTACTTCTTCAGCACTTTACGGTAATCAATAACGAACGTCTTACAAAACGCCCTGTCTGGCTAATCTCGAGCTTGTAAGGAATGTGCTCAACCAGTATTCCACGACCGACGTTCTTGAGGAAGACAAATTCTCTATAAAGCTATGGACGCAAGAAAGCTTATTGAATGCTAAAAGTACAAATATCTGTGTCGTAAAAAAAAACTCTTGTGCGGGTCAAATGAAGTAAAGCAACATCAAGGTAGAGAGAACTGCAGATTTCTTCGAATTTATCAGCTCTAGGTGGGTTTTCGCCTTCCCTACGTGCGTAGGACGCTTTTCATATGCGAAGCTTGAAAAATCTCAGTATCCTGGTGTTTGAATCCTTATGCTATTGAAACACTCAGAACATACCCATTTTCCAAGCTTCCAGATAAAGACTACCAAATCATGGCTTGGGAAAGAAACTGTGTTATGGTCGTTTCTGATTTATGTTGCCAGATCGAGTTTTATCCGACTTTCAAAATGGTTTAAGGACTTTCTGCTGCCCTCTTAACCTTCCGAGACCGTGGACCCACGACCTTTCCATCTCCAACTGGCGACTGTGAACGATCTGCTCCACCTTCCCTCCAACCCCCAGGGTGTTGCGTGTCGCAACAGCGGGCTGTTGAGTCTAACAATGGCACGTTGGGTTTAGCGATGCAGAGGGATGGAGCAAATCGTCCAAGCTTACTAGTTAAAGATGCAGAGGCCGTGGGTCCACAGTCTTGGAAGGGTTAGGACAGGGTACAGAGGGGAGGGGAGGGGTCGAGTAGCTGGTGATGCTCGGTGCAGCTTCACGCTAAGTTGATCCACCTTCTCCCCAGCACTTTCCAGCAATCAATAACGGACATCCTACAGAAGGTTTCAGTCTGGCTATCTTCGAAATTGCAGAGCGGCGTACTCGACACGTATTCTGAAACGTTCATGTAGGAGACATGTCCTCAATCAACCCACTAATGCGAAGAACTAATTGAACGCTAAAAGTATAGGGATCCGATGTTGATCTGAAGTTTTTGTGCAGTGAGAAAAAAAAACACTCGTACGGGTCAATTAAAGTAGAGCAATATTAAGGCATAAGTAGAGAATTGCGCATTTCTTCAAAACTATCAGCTTTAGGTGGTTCTCACCTTCTCCAAATACGTAAGGCGCTAAGGCGCTTCCAATATGCGAAGCATGAAAGCATGAAGAATTTCAGTATCCCGATGTTTAGCTTCCTTATGTTGTTTGAAATTTTTCGAAGCTACTGATTTCTTAACTTTTCCAATAAAAACTACCGAATCATGGCATGGGAAGGAATTTGTGTTATGGTAGTTTCTGATTTATATGAGAAAATCGAGTTTTATCCGACTTTTTAAGTGGGAAACTCTGACTAGCGTTTAACGACTTTCACCTTATGTTTAAGTGGATTAATTATATTGTGATATCCGATGTTTTGTTCATTATCTTACGCTATATTTGTGCTAAGGAACTGTATGCTGTTCGTTGGCATGCTTTAGTTTTTGTGAGTTCTCTAAATGTAGCTCAACCCATTGAGTATGCCGCCAGTCTCGGCTCGCCACACGCGGCGAGCAATTCGTAGTGCCGAGTGGTTGGTGATGTCGGCTATTGGAAAGAAGATATCTGATTCGATCTCCAACCACGACGTTTCAGAGCAGCTTTTCTGATGTCGCATAGTATTGAAGATTTTTCTCTGGACGTAATTATCAAAACAAAAAACGCTCTGTTGTCAAACAGTTCACTGCTTTTTTATGAGAAAGGGTGATCCATGGTGTAACAACGCTTTTCCAATATTTTTCCGTATCTCTTTCGACGATGTTGTAAAAGTCAAATTTGAACATTGCCCACCGTGTACGACTTTAGAGGAAACAGTTTTTTTCCTTCAGACGACACAGAACGAAGAAACGATCCCTCTCGTTGGACAGGAATTTTTCTCAATAGTGTTGGTGGTCAATCGAAAGCTTAAATCCCTAACTAGTACAGTACAAGCCCGTTTTTTGAAACACCCTTCTATAATGCTGTAAAGTTCAAAGTTGAATTATGTTTTACATCGGCAGCGCATTTCCTCCGTTACTTTTCTGAAAGCACGAAAAACATTTCGTTGTGTGAAGAAAATCTCGTAGTATCAAAACCACACGTTTGATCTAAAGTTTTTTTGGGGCAAAGGAAAAATTCCTAATCGTTTGACAAAAATCGCGCTCAATTCGGGACACTCCAGCTTACTGTGATCCATTGATGGCGGGCCGCCGCATCGAATCTACTGCGGGCGCACACCACCATTGCACCAGCCGGTAAACAAGGCGCGCGCAAGTTGTGAAACTCGATCTAATTCTCCCTATTGCACTGCAGTGAAACGATCTTTTCAAAAAATAAGTACAGCGTTGGAATCGAGGGAACCGACGCCATCGAATGGTTAGTAATAGTCTAGCTCTGTTCTGCGAGAATCATGCGCGTGTGAAGTACAAACATTTTCCTTTCGCTGAAGCGTTATTAAAAGACTTTTAAAAATGGCCACATACGGAACTAGCCAGAGATTTATGTTTTCGAATGATTGCTAACACTGTCATGAAAAGTTCTTGACCACTGAGAGTGATCGGTTTCGAGTCTTGTGCCGTCTAACAGAGAAGTACCGAAGAAGCTTCCATCGAAGTGGATGCAGTCACTTTTGCGCAACCTGTGCTATGGTCGTGCTGTAACCCTATGGATCTGCGTTTCGTATAAAAAGGTGCGACTTATATTAGTTACGTCTATAGAAGAACGTCCAGTACTAATCGACACGAAAAAAGCTCTTGTGAAGCGTAGTGGAAGAAGATCGAACCAGTACCCTTCTCTCGATAGCTAGCAGCATTACTAATCACTCGACAGTGCGGGCTGCTCTCCACGCGCGGCGAGTCGTATCCTGACTGCGTCACCTTGTGGAATGACTTAAGTTTTAACATTTCTATGTTTTTCTTTGTTTTACTGCTTTTTTAGTAGTATTACGTTGTTGCACCAATGCATCTAAGAATGCTAGTGTTTGCACAAGCTCCCAAAATGGGTGAAACACGAGTTCAGTTCCGCCTGTAGTCAAATTTTTTTGGGTATCACTAAGCACTTTGATGCATAATTACATCATCAAATCACAGCTCAAAGGGCAGTAAAAATGAGAAATCAGATGGGTGAATCATTTCGAATAGCTTCAGTATAAGTGAGTACAGTGCCGATACGTGCTTCCCAGACTAAACTCGTCGAAGATTGGCCACTGACATCTATGATAATTCATTATCGAAGAAAGTGCACGATTTAAAACGGTGGACACGATGATGTAGTGGTAACACGAGTCCACCGTATGGTTGAGGTGCAGTTTGAACTCTCACTTGAGTTTTTGGCATAACACAAAGCATTCTTAGATGTATAGCTTAACTTTGTTAGTAGAATTTATGATACTATAAATCGTTCGCTTATTTCTAGCGTACCTTACTGAGAGCATATGGCGCGGAAGTCGTGCTAACTGATCCAGCTCAGGGAATGAAGGGAGCGATCAGACGTGCTATCGAATTACAAAAGAATATACCAAATAGCTACATTCCATCTCAGGTTGGTGCTAATTAGGAGATAATTGATCTCATAGAGATATTCACTGAAACATCGTAAACCTCTTGAAAGCTGTTTCATCAGGTCGTTTCATAAGTTTTAACACTGGAGCAATAAACACTAAATTTATAAACCAAAAGTAATCAAAATTACATGACTGTGGTATCGTTCAATTGCACATTTTCTTTCGAATATTTTGGTGTACAACTTGCATAACTGCCTAAACTTGCTCTAACATGGAGCTGTCTTGGGAACAAGTTCTCCCTCTGCTCGTGCATGAATGGGGCGTACGGAAAATGCTAATGAAGTGGCGCAGAGGATTAGTGGAGCCTCCTATAGATGGCCCGAGCGCAAGTGATCCTTCAGATTGTTTTCCTCACCTTTGAACTTAGGGAAACACTTCCTAGTCGTCATTTCTACAACCTTATCGTCGCTTTAAGCTCCATTAATCTTGCGTGCCGCTCCACTAGCTTCTGTCCTACGCGCCGTTCGTGCATGAGTAGCAGGTGATTTTTTTTCCAAAACAGTTCCATCTTAAAGCAAGTATGAGCACGTTCTGTACCGAAATATTCGCAAGAAGATGAGCGACTGAACGATCACAAAATCATCCAACTCTGATTACTTCTGCTCAATAAATTTAGTGTTTATTGCTCTAGTGCTAAGGCTTATGCCACGTACTGAAGTATTCTGAAGAAATTTGAATATGCGAAGAAGGATATGTTCTAGTTGAAAATCCTGCCAATCCACAAGTACATTACGCAACGACGGGACCCGAAATATGGAAACAGACGCAAGGAAAAGTTTGTGGTTATAAGACATGATTATTTTACATTTTTTTTTTTGGTCTGCGACTCTGCAGAGATAACTTTTACTAAGAACAGGTCGACGTATGTGTTTTTGGTGTTGGAACTGGAGGATCAATCACCGGTGTCGGTAAGTACCTGAAGGAACGCAAGCCAAGTGTTAAGGTATGTGGACATAGACAGGAATGTACATTTTTGTGGTTTTTTTCTCTGGAATTCAGCTCTATTCAATTTTTTTTAAGATGTTTGCTGTTGAACCAGTGGAGAGCGCAGTCCTCAGTGGCAATCCACCTGGCCCGCATAAGATCCAAGGTTCTTATAGCCTTTACCTTTATATTTGATTTTTGAGAAATTTATAGATTCAATCTTAGCCTAGTTTTCATTAATATGGCTCCAACATAGTCATCATAACGACTAGTACAATGCAATTATAATCCTAAGAGTCTATCGATGCTTCACTTCACTTAGATTGTGAAAACTCTACCTTTAGGCATTGGAGCTGGCTTCACTCCTTCTATTCTCAACACGTCAATATACGAAGAGGTCGTCACCGTGCATTCCGATGAAGCTATGGTAATGGCTAAAAGAATGGCGGTGGAAGAAGGTCTTTTATGTGGTAAATAGATATCATGTTATTAGACTAATAGGCTGTTTAGAAAGTCCGTATTTTCTGGTTTTTTTTAGTATGATTTTTGCATTGAAATTGCGTGGGTCTTGGCACTGTTCTACTGCGCATTTTCGTGCAATCGTTTTGATGTACAACTTGCCTATACTTGGTTTGAGATGGAGCTGTCTTGAGAACAAATTCGCTTCTACTCATGTACGAAGGGCGCATAGGGGAAAACGCTAGTGAAGCGGCCCAGTCGACCATCTCAAGGGCAGCTTGGCGATCAACTTTGTGTGGACAACCCCCGTACGCGACTGATCCTCCAGTCTGTCCTCTCCAGCTTTGAATTTCGCGATCCACTTCCTAGCTGTCGTTTTTGAAACCGTATCATCTTCGCAAGCTATATCAATCTTGCACCTGGTTGTACTAAGATTTTCCCCTACGCGCCATTTTCACACTAGCAGCAAGCGAATTTGTTCCAAAGACAGCTCCATCTCAAAGCATGTTTATGTAAGTTGTATAACTACGTTTTCGCACGAAAATATGCAATTACACGATACCAAATTTATGCAGTTTCATTGCAAATATTGTATCAAACACCCAAACGGCACAAACTCCAAAACCAAAACGTAAAACTTAGCCTATTACTTGGATTGACCTGACTAGATTTCAAGGCTTTACGCCTAAGAGTCTTTAAAGTGGCTCTTTGGAGATTATGATCACTATAACGTAACGATCTGCTGATTTTTCCGAATCTTCTGCATTATGTCTTACTGAGGTTTGTTGAGGTTGTAAATACTCCTGCGTGTCCAATTTCAATTCTTGAGGAGAAGTTCATTCTCCAACAGAGTCGTCTTAACCGATGAGTACTTCGAGTTTTCTATCCGGAAGCACATCTTAATGAATTAATTTCGTAACACCGATTCAAAAGGGTCAATTTGTGCACATTCTGACCTTCTGAGATAGCTTTGGATTGAACATCCTTGAAAGGACTTTATCTTTTTTTTTTTTTTTTTTGCAAAACAGGCAACACACCAGTTACTGAGGATTGCGTACCTCATACATGTTAAGGTATATCATCTGGTGCCAATGTTCACGCCGCATGCAAAGTTGCCTCACGTCCAGAAATGTCTGGAAAGTTGATAGTCACACTGCTACCGAGTTTTGGAGAACGTTACCTGTACGTAATCAATGTTCGTTCCGCATCTGCTTTTAATGGCAGTTTTTTTTAGTTTCCTTGATTGCTTTCAGTTCCACTCCCCTATACATGGATATTCGTGACGAGGCGATCGGCATGGACGTGAGTACACTTGAGAAAGATCTGAGCCGACTCAGTATTCCTCAGTTTCCCGTCGAAGATCGTGATGAAGATGACCACTGACTGTGTAACAGCAGTTCACTGTGACATGTTTCCAATTTTTTTCTAATTATTAAGTTATCATTAGTAAAGTATAAGTTATTATTCGATGCACTGAAGTCTCTCTCCGTTATAGCTAGGGCATAATTGTAAGGAATTTTCATGTTAGAATTCTTATTCTCGGTTCCTCATCATATAATGTAAAGTACATTTATGGAAAATAAGGACCTGTAGAAGCTATAATCTTTTTTTTTAACGAAAGCCAAAAAACCTGATGGAAAAAGTAATCACTGTATCGTTCGGGCGAATTTAGTAGAACAAAACATTTACTAAAACCTTCACGAATGGGAAACCAGTTTCACAGAGGTGAAGTCAATAACGTAGAAATTCTTCAAAGGTCGGACGTTTTGCTCTTTACCCTCATCGATTTCGACATCAGTCGTGAAGTGTTTGGAAAATTTCTCGGTACTCGAAAAACTTGGAGGATACTTGTTTGACTCAAAAAGTGCCTTTGGCGTCTACGAAAAATTGAGCCAATCAGGCGTCCATACAAAAACCTTATGGTATACTTATTCAGTTTTTACATAATAAAACCAAGTGATAGTTGCATGTGATTATATTCATATATAATAGGAACCTATAAATATTGAATAAACCTGGAACGATGTTACTTTTCTTTAGACAGCAGGACTGCATCAAACAGAATGTAAAAAATTCCCAACTGTGATACTTGGAAGACGTCATTATCGTCATTCTAAGGTTTATTAATAGTGTTCACATGACATAGAATTTATCCTAACTTGTAAAATAAATGAGTTCGTGTATTTCCTTATTCTTAGATGAATCGCTTTCATCGAAATGCGAGCACATTGCATGAAACTGAGGAACCATTCTCGTCGAAAGCTGTGAATTGCAGTTTTTGTGACTGAATTGACTTTGGAACTATTTTTTTTTATTTTTTAATCGCGTACTCTCTCGCATGAGAGAAATTCTAGGCTTTTCGGTTGAGGGACTACGTTGTGCATTTCAGACAGGTATACAGAATTCTCAAAAGACCAGAACTTAATTTTTGCATAGAAGGTAGATAATCTTCCATTACTGCAACAGACTGATCTATACCTTCGGTTTGAGCGAAAGGGACGTCATCTTCGTAGGAGCGATACAACCTACCCATGAGTATAAACCCATACGATTAAACCTGTCTGGTTATCGTGGCTTCCATCTTGTTATAGAAAGTGGTGGAATGATGATGAAAAAAAAAAGAGATAATTGGGGGCACACAGGTCATACTTTCTGGTATTTTTCCCAACATTTAAGCTATTATCGATACTTTGTGAGATGACGGTCACCGTGATTTTACTGTTCAAGTACTGTGGTCTTTCTCATCATTCTCTGAATAGTTACGATGAGTTGTGGGTGCTAATGATTGTAAAGTGTACATAAAAATCACGAAAGGTAACTGGATAAAGATTCGCGACATGATATTCCCAAGAAGGATTGATTTGATAGTTAACCTGGAGATTTCCGAGCTTTCAACAATCACCAAATCGCTGAAGGTTGCTAAGCATTACAGACAAGACATAGAAATGTTTTTGAGGACAAAGGTGCAGCGGAGTCGCTCGATGGTGTTTTTCCAGTGTGCAGAGCTCAATGCATTCCTGAGAGCGGTGGGAAGGCCAGAGTATTTTCTGCGGATTCATTTCGAGCAGGCGATCATTTCCTTGATAGGGAAAATTGGAATATAACACCAAGTAGGTCATTACAGTAAGCAGATAGACTGTATCGATACGGTCTTCCTGTTACGCGCAGTACCTGACGATAAACGACTGAATGCTGTGGAATGTAAGGGGGACAATTTTTTTCATTGATTTCCTTTACGCATGAAACATCAACTCTACTCTGTGGATCTCAGTGCTCCTTGCATTCTGTTTGTTTCCTCGCATTCGTCATGCACGAAGGTGTTTGGACATTTCGCGTGTTGCTTCGACTTCTTAGGGATTTCGTTTCCTTCATGATTATCGAGAAATGGTGGTCAAGCCGGATTTTTTTTTTAATTTTGAGGATAGTCAAACTAAAGCGCTTTTTACATGACTGGCTGAAAGATTTGTAGGAGGAAGTCAAATTATCACCTTGCTTCCTGATACCTTGTATCATTAAGTACTTCAAGTCGAGTCTTGTACTAGACGTGAACTTCGTCGAGTTTGGTTTTCGCAAGCGAAAATACTGGGCATTTTAGTAGCGAAAAGAGAAGCTTCAAGAGTTAAAGAATTTACCACGTAATATAGCGCCAGAAACACCAACAGAATTAATGATTTCAAGAGTAAGTACAAAGCTTACTCCTGCTATGGTCACGATATGGCCTAAAACCTTAATGAAAGTGTTTCTATTCTTAGTTTACTAGAGAAGATCTATGTTCGTTGTCGCATCAAGTCAAATATACGGCTATCAGTGGACAACCTTTGTCGAAACTATTTTGTACGAAAGAGGAGCACTTCCATGAGTTCCTTCACAGGCCACTAGATTTGATTTGATGCAGTCACAAAGATGTACATCGGAGAGGCACTATGGACAAATTGGGACCAATTCATTCCCGAGAAGTTAAAGACGCTTAAACATTAGCGTATTTCAATCACTTACCAGCTCCGAGTGAGCTCGCAAATCCAAGAAATCACTGTTTATTTACATCGAGATCTATTTGAAGTTAATTTGAAAGGTAGTTTCTTGAAATTTCCTGAGTCGCTTTTGTCTATACCGGGCGTGTGATACAATGGCTCGCCAAACTCTACAGATCAAGGAATTCTGCTTTTCTTTATGCAGAATAGAGCATTGGGTTGGAACTATTTAGTGGAGTAAAAAACAGCAGAGTTCTACCCACATAACTGGTCTTGTGCATTGTTGGCAATGCTGTTGTTTATGAAGATTACTATACAAGATTGTTTAGAGACTAGAGATTTCTGAAGATTCAGGATTATCACAGCATCAAAAGAGATTGTGTGAAAACTAATTCACTTATGACAATTTCGTTCATGTTTTATCCTACATTGTTTCTTATACGATAGAGTTAGCTAGGAGTTCGTATGGTTTGCCCTTATATGGCAAGTTTGGGATTCAACTAGAACCATATAGAATTGTACCTGTCATAATCATTTTCATATATACGTTAATGGCTAAGCTAGCGGCATACGTGGAGTGTCAACGCATGCACATAGAATGTATGTCATCGAGAGGACGGAATGAGTGGACTACCTTTTTTATTATACATTCAATGCTTATTTTTTGAATTTTGACGGTATGATACGATGCGAAATATAACCACAAAGGTCCTGGTATTGTTATCCCAACTACGGATTTAGCGTAAGTATGATTTGGTGCTCATTTCTGCTCCCTAGATCAATCCCGTGATTGCTAACACCCAGCGAATAGTTTTGAATAGGGCTGCGAGAAAAGTAGGACGAAGACCTCGATGGTGTCGCGCGAGCGCGCGTTGCTTTGAGACGATTGTTTGGCCCAGCTTCGAACAACTAGGCCCCTGTACTCAGGAATCGTCAGGGCTTGTCAACGCAGTTTTGACACTCTCTCGAGAAAAAGGTTTAATGAAGGTGTTATTTGTAAGGAATGGAACTTTACAGTCCTAGTACTGGCTGGAGAAATGGAGGCTTTGTAAGCAGCTCATGATAAACAATAACCAAATGAGTGAATACATTTTTTCTTGACACTTTGTTGATCCATTCTCACAGTTTTTTTCCAATGTGCAGATCCCAGTACTTCTGGCATTCGATTGGCTTATTCGTCTTCTTCTTAAACGTCGTTGAATACTGGTTGACCGAGTCTCCTTGCAATATCGAGGATGAGCTGGCCGTAGGCACTCCCTAAGGCGCTGTTGTTGCCTGCCGGAGAGAGCTGGGGGTTGAAGCTCGGCTCAGCACGTCGTGATGAGCATCACAACCATTCGGCCACGGCGCCCCCGATGAGTGAATATGGTTAAAGAGAAAATTGCGTTGGCTGACAAATATCCACTAAAGTCATCAAAAATAAACACAAAAATCAGTAAAAATGAGGTGCCCTCATTCCATATGTTCATTTTCACCGAACCCATGTTCCACTAGAATTTCGATTCACCCAGATGTGCGTCTCTTAGTAAAACCATACTCAGTTTACCTTCTATCTATTGAGCCATCTTTTCTATAGAGATAAAGCCCTTGTGCACATGTGTCATTGTATTTACAAAAAAAAAACCATGTACTGTTTAGAGCTGAACGTGCCTCGAAATATTTTATATGATGCAAAAATAGTCTGTAGAATTTCACTGCAAATCTTTTGCTTTCTTGTCCATAAATTTTTCATAGTCCGTCCAATCATATTTACATTTGTAGGGCATAAACCTGAATGAGACTTTGAAAGGCACAGCAATAAAAAAAGTAGCTTATTAGAAATTCTTGAGAAAATTTACGGTTCTTTTTGATTAGGAGGAAACAAATGAAAAACCGACCTCATCGGCTGGAAAGGAAATTTTCACAGGGGTGTTGGTAACCATTCAAAAGCTGAGATTTCTGGCTACATCCCCACATTGCCGATTTTTGAAATCACTCTTTTATATCGCTGAAAACTCTACACACGACTAGCGCATATTTCTCGCCGAAGAGGGCTCTTTCTTTGGGTCACTAGTTACTACAAGATGATTGTACTTTCTCATGGCAATGCTGTGCTTATAACCTAAGAAAACCCTTTCTCAGCAAGGCAGCAGGTAAAATAAGTTGAATTTGATGTGTGAGAAAAGACGACCTAGAGCCAATTAACGTCGCGGTGTGTGTGGCGACCACGTGGACTGGTGGCACGATACTTCACTATGCGTTCACAAGCTCGAAAATCGATGATCACGTCATATTCACTTATCGCCGCAGCCAGTGCCCACGTGAATTCGCGAGGGAACATTGCTCTCGACCTATTACCAGCTGCATTGTAGCTTATTTCACCTGCTACGTTTTAGAGAAACGGTCATTTCAGGACATAAACACAGTATTGCAATCAACTTCGATTATGCTATCGAATGATTACTAATAGTGCAAAGAAAGAGCTCTTTCCGGTGAGAAATATGCGTGTCTGAAGCTAAGAGATCTCTTCCTGTAGTAACGTCAAAAAGTCTTTTTCAAAAAGCGACGATGTGGGAGCTGTAGCTTCAAGTCTCAGCTTTCGAATGGTTACTAAAACTCCTATGAAAAGTTACTCTCCAGCAAATGAGATCGGTTTTTCATTTGGTTCCACCAATTCAGAAAGAACCAATTATACAAATACTAAAGACTTAAAGAATTAGGATAGAGGTTAAATATGCATACCTATCGGGGATACCCTTCTGCCGTAATGAACTGAGCTCCTTCCACCGTTCAAAATCGTATCGAGCATCACGTATACATAGAATAACAGAACATGGTATAGTCATCATGCTTAAGATGCTGAAACGATTAACAACAGCCATAGTAAACCATCCGCATAAATCGAATAACATCAATTTTCGAGCTAATGAAAAGAATCTCTAAAAAGAGGGCCGTAGGGAGTGATGCATACAATCCATAACCATTCTTACAATAATTAGTGTCATACAAATTTACTACAAGAATATCTACATAAAATCGGCAATTTGAGCAGTTCTATAGGAAATTCTTCCGAACCTCAAACTCTGAACTCCCATGTTGACTCAACGACCAGAATGAATAAAGTAACACGTACGGATTTCGAATTCAGATATAAAACGATTCGTCCCATGATCCAACACCCAGGAAGGCGCTCCTTTGATCCTCGTTAAACAGCCTCTACCTTTGGGACTAAACTGGCCGCCTTTGCTGCACAAGAGCTATGGTCTCTGATTAAGACTGACAAAACACTCGTCTCAATTTTGGAAATGTATAGTCAACTAGATACTGCCTAATAAAACTTATTATGTGGAACTTCCACGTCCCAAAATAAAATTCAAATAAATAAGTAAGAATACTAGGGCATCTTGAAAACCACACGTATTGCTTCGCTCGATCCAAATTCTATATCATAGAATACATTCGTGGATACTACAGCTTAAATTACCTTTGAGTGAACAATGATCCAAAATGGAGCAAAGACTAATGGAAGAGAAAATGGTGAAACTATCTTAAACTAATATTATTCAATCACTTACTATGAAAGTCTTGCCCGACCAGTAAGACCGTACAGAAACATGTTTGAGATGATGAAGTTCGTGGCAATAGAGACAGATGTGACGAAGAAACCTGGATCAGGATTCTTGAATATCTGAAAGAGTACCAGTTGTAACACCAAAATTCGACAAAATGAAAACAAGTGTGCCATTTCAAAACCCTCTGAAGTCAGAAAATGTTATTGAACTTCTTACACGGGATACCTACGAGATTTGAATGTTGGGCGAAAAATATAGAGCGATATTGCTCACTCGACCGAACCTGTTAAAGGTTGGTGGCTGATAGTTATGATAGAGAGATCCTGAAGAATGAGGGATGGCGTGAGCGGTAGCTTCTGTGGTATAGTGGCAGTAAAGCCCCTCCCCCCTTCCTCGGATAAGTGAAACATGA
This sequence comes from Parelaphostrongylus tenuis, assembly GCA_019055375.1. NCBI lineage: Eukaryota > Metazoa > Nematoda > Chromadorea > Rhabditida > Metastrongylidae > Parelaphostrongylus > Parelaphostrongylus tenuis. The sequence continues at coordinate 88,191 of JAHQIW010000205.1, read as the reverse complement.
GTTCAACTCCCGCGTGAGGTCGAGTTTCTGCCCACCACTCATTCTCTTAAGTGTACTTGAAACATCGTAACACTGCCAAAAAGTAGTAAGAACATAGGAATTCTTGTTACATGGGAATCTCAAGGTACTCTTTGGTAAAATTGTACCCCTTCAACGAAACGTTATGGCGTACGAGTAAGAGAGATAAAGCTTAGGATGCAGAAATAATTGGGAAAAAACTAATTCTAACGGCATCCAAGCAGTGATATGTCTACTGTCTTAACCCTTTCGGAATGGTGGACCCAGCTCTTCTGCATCTTTGACCCCCAGCGTGGGTACGCACTGTCTGTATTAGTGTAGTATTTCGATTGTACTATTATTGTTAAGTTTTCACTCATAAAATCATACATTGCACAGTGTATGTTGTACGATGGAAACGGCTCAGAATGATAAGACCTGGCTAAATCTTGCTTGGATCTTTGATATGTTATACGTGAATATATTATATTGTTATAAAGCATGAAAATAACATCAGCAATAATATAATTGAACAATACAATAAAACATTCAATGTGTTTCCACGTTGGGGGTCAGAGGTGCAGAGATGGGTTTACAGACCCGGAAGGTATAGCCGAAAAACTGATCTCTACTAGTCTGAAATAGAAACGAACATATTCAAGCACGAAAAACTCTAATTCTAGAATCTTATCGCACAATCTGCCAGATTTCTCAAATCAGTAAACAAACCATCATTGAAAAGCTATAAGCTTATCCCGGCTGCTTTCTTCAGTCACTTGATGTCATACAAATTAGGAACCAAAACCGTACCCAAAATCCCGTTGACCTCAGTGGAGGATTCTCGTCGTCGTCTTCAGTTGACATTCTATCACCTTTACAGTATACCGTGAAATACTCAATGTATAGTACAGCTTTTATAGAAGGAGCTATGATGATGATGTAAACCCGAGCTGACTATAGAATCAGTGAAAAGAAACACTTTATGCAACATATGAAATGCAACCGAAAAAACGAACTGATAATAATACTAGCTCGTTCACTGGATCTTCTGCCAAATCGTATAGATGAAAGGTTGTGCAGGTAACAACTACATATAAAAGCAACATGGAAAACTTCAATATAGATGAGCACGAGTAATTAAGTGGCTACTGCATAGAGATGGAAGTGACGAACGTTCGACGAGTACTTAGCAGCACCTTCTGAAGCACCTAAGCCTAAAACTCGAGCTGAAAAGTAGCTCCGTGAAGAAAATTGTACATTTCAACTAAACTAAACATTCAAAACAGTTACGCTAAATTATCCTGAACGCACAAATCAAAACACTTCACAAATTCAAGTTTTGGTAAATGCACAAATATGCAAGGAAGTCTTGAATCAGAAACAGCTCAAAAAAATTTAGCGATGATGGTAGGGATTTCGAAGCAGAAAATTCTAGAAGTAGTTAATGTAGTACGACCGGATACGTTGATTGTATACGTACTAATTGATGAGCAAAAAAAAGTGAGATGTCAAGGCAAAATTTGAAGGGCGAATCCTACCAGTGAAAATGCAAATACAATTGCTTCAAATTCTATAGTAAGCAAGATTAGCAACTGACAATCGAATATGAAGGATGCAAGAAGTTTTTGGAAAAGTTTCTAATCCAAGGAATATTTTATTAAAAATAGACCAAAAGATGCAATTTGGGTTCGGCATTTTTTACAAACTCATTCAGCACAAAGATTGCCAGGTTGCCATTCTCGTTTTACATGACAATAAGACAATAACTAGGAACCAGTTAAAAGGATGTTCGACCCCATTCAACATAAAATGTTATTCTTCTCAAGGAATGGACGTTACGTTAACTAATCAATGTGTTAGCAAAAAAAAAACGACAATGAATCGAGCATTTTAGACAACTAATGAGAAATCAAAATTTGAAAACAACTGCTGATCTGCTTCCGTGATGATGTGTTTGCCTTTTGCCGACGAAAAAACGTGGTTTTTCTTTCGTGAATTCATCGTCGAAATTGGATACGTCCTCAGGACTTCTCTACAATGAGGATGAAGTAGTGCTTCTCGTGGTATCATTAACAACAACATACCAGTTGAAAGGCATTTTGCGAAAAAAAAAGTTCCCCCTAACTAATAGAGAATAGAAAATATTCGACACTAACCAATGATCAAAAAGCCAAATTACTGGGATAGTGAGGAAATTCAAGCAACAACGGTACTATTGCTTTTACATATCACTTCATGGAACCAATTTAATCTCATTTGGGACCACTGACACTGCAGCAGGGAGAGCCAATCCGTGGAGCATGACATTGAAGCGCGAATTAAATGATGATGACGGACTGGGCTCATGTGATTATCCCATCTTTGTTAGGTAAGAATGATCGGAAAACATAGTCACCAAATCTGCGGCAAGAAAAAATAAAGAAATTTCAGAAGGTTGAAGCTTAATCCGGTAAACTGGCGGATGTGCCGAAATCACGATTCATATGGTCGTGAACGGTTTGAGCGCTTCAAGCACTACAGTATCCATAACCATCAGCGCAGAAATCGAACTCTTTTTGCAATGCCAAGGAAATTCGGTTCCTGTCCATTATGAGGTGACAAATGGAAAAGCGATCTCATTCGCTGAAGAGTAACTTCTCATAGGAGTATTAGTAACCATTCGAAAGCTTAGATTTTTCGCTACAGCCTTACGTCGCCGGTTTCCCAAAGTCTTTTTCTGACGTTGTTACAGAAGAAAATCCATTAGTTTCCAGACACGCATAGTTCTCACCGGAGAGCTGTTTCTTTGGACTATTAGTAACCATTCTACAGCGTAATGTTTGCTGATTTCCACAGCTGTGCTTGAATCCTGAAAAGACCGCTTCTCTGCAACGCAGCGGGTGAAGCAATTTGAGGCCGCATGTGCGAGCAAGGGGGCCTTTAGCCAGTTCATGTGCCGCTGGGTAAGACGGCACATTAGCTAACGCAATCAATGATCGATCGAACATATGAACGTGTAGAGAAATATCGCGTCACTAGTTCAGGTTGACGGCTCACCCAGTGGCACGCGAATTGACCAAAGATCATTTTGTTTGCGTAAGCGGATTTAAGGTATTTTCCTTGTTGTATTGCAGAAAAACGGTCCTTCCGAAAACGAGCACAGCGCTGGAATCAGCAAACATTACACAATTAAATGACTGCTAATAGTCTAAAAAAAGCTCTGTCCGGCAAGAAAAACGCGCGTGTAAGGCATAGTTTCATTCTGTATTTTACGGTGTTACAAAAAGTCATTTCGAAAACCGGCCACTGAGAACCTAAAGAGAAACCAAAGCTTTCGGATGGTCACTAACTATCCTACGAAAAGTTTCTCTCCAGCGAATGAGATCGGTTTTTCATTTGTCGTCTCATAATGACAGGTGCCGAAAATTCTTTACGTTGCTCTACTAACAGGAAAGAAACAGAAACGTACGACTTGAGGAATGAACTTCGGATTGATTTCCTTACGAAGCAAGCGGTCCCACTCCCAGTTTATATGCTGAAATGTATACAACAGTTCATAACATTTAAGGAAACCTCGCATACTGAATGAATCTTGACATTAATCGATGACAGTTAGTTGCATTGGATTGCCAAAAAAATTTCCGGCACTTTTTCCTTCTTACTGATTATTTCCCATGCAATTACGTTTATGTTTTTACTATCGCTTAGAGCAGTTCCTAGCGGTTATTTTGATATACAACACTTATGAATTGTTTCAAGATGAGATTGTTCCAAGAGCACACTCAAAATCGTCGGGCAGCATGCGAGTTGTCAACGACGAAGACGTCTCAGTTGCATTCAAGACAGCTTGCCGGTGGAATTTTTCGTACGTGGCCTGCTCTTTGCTTGATGAATGAAATCTGCATTTCCATCCTAGAATTCATCGAAACGACCAAAAACTACAGTTCTCTCAACTTTTCTATCACTCCAGGCCTCGTTAATCCGGGTTGAAAGTCTCAGCAGCACCGAACATAAGCAATTTTCGTGTAGCATGAACAGTCGTTTAAGCTCTCGGAACAATTTCATCTATATACAATTGTATTAGTGCTATATATCAATGTAACCGCAAGAAACTCCTCTAAATAGCAGTAGAAACAAAAGCTTAAGTGCATGAGAAATGATCAACAAAAACGAAAAGGCCGGAAAATTTCTTGCTAACCCAACACAAGCACTGAAACAGAGCATAAACTCAGACTCACTTTGAAGAATCGCTGCGCCTTCACCTCCTCGGCATCCCTCTCTCCAGATCCAAGTCTCTTAGCAGGATTCTTCCTCATGAGCTATAAAACTAGCAAGTGTAGAAAAATCAAAGGACAAAAGATAAAAATAAAGGAGAGGTAAGTAAATCTATTCAAAAAATTCTGAAGGAAAGTGAGCAAAGTAGGTAAATAGAAAAAGATTCAGTGAAACCAACTTACACGACGCATAATCGAAATGCTTTCAATGGAAAGAAATCTTGGATAGCGCACTTCATCGTTCACAATGCTGTCAAAGATCTCTTCTTCGTCTTCCCCACTAAATGGAGGTTCTCCTACCTGCAAATTTTGCTATAGTGATGACACAAGTGATAGGTCAAAGCGAACAGACCGTGGAAATAAATAATGCTTCTCACCAGCATTTCAAAAATCAGTACACCCAAACCCCACCAGTCGATCGCCCGTGTATATGATGATTCGGTAAGGACTTCAGCTAAAATCACTCTCGATGACTTGGTTTCTTCGATAAGTTTTGATAGTCTATTGCGCAACTCATGAGTATGCTTCAGACTCAACTCACATTTTTTCTGAAGTAAAATTTCGAAATAATACTAACGTGCAAGGAATTCCGGAGTACCACAGAAAGTGCTCGTTTTATCCTTGGGACCCATTCCCTCCTTACACAGACCGAAATCAGCTAGCTTCACGAAACCGTCTTTGTCCAATAGAAGGTTGTCCAACTTGAGATCTCTGAATGTTCTGACTTCAATTTCTATCGAAAAGGAAATTAAACCTATAAGGTCGTTCCATAAGTTGCAGCACTAGAGCAATAAACATCAAAGTTACTATACAGACGTAACTAATGAGACAAATGAATATTCGACCAAATTTGCAGTACAAGAATTTTTCATAGGAGTGTTAGCGAGCATTCGAAAGCGTAAATCTCTGGTTAGACCGTACGTTGCCGGTTTTTCAAAACACCTTTTTATAACGCTGTAAAATCCAAAATGAGATTACGTTTCACACCGGCCGTGCGTCTTCGTTTTTCTCATGCGTAAAATTTGATGGAAGTACGAAATCATATGAACGTGTAAAGAAAGTTTCGTAGCAAATTCCCTTAAAGCGAAGAAAAAAGTCCCAATAAAATAACAAGTTGCACCCCACATGCCCAACACTTTAGGCCGTCGGTCGATTGCCCCGCCCCCAAACGCGCATCTTAGACGGCAAACAAGCTCGCCCATTAAACTGAGATCCATTCTCATTTCTCTGTTACACTGGCAGTGAAACGGTCTTTCCCAGAACACAGCGCTGGAATCAATGAAACTTACGCTATCGACTGATTGCTAATAATCAAAAGAAGGTTTGCCCGGCGAAGTTTAAAGTACAAATCTTTTCTTCTCTTTTAGCGCTACAAAAAGAGCTATTCCAAAAAGCAAGCACACTATCGAGTTATTCGAGATTTGTAATATCAAAACAGTGCAAACAGTCTAAAGGAGGAGTTCTGTCCAACGATATAAAAGCGAGACAAGAAAAAAAAAACGGGTGGTCCTGTGTAACACCATTTCATTTCGGACTTTACAGATTTAAAAGTAGGTCTTTTGAAAACCGAACGTGTCCGGCTCTAGGCAGAAAAATAAGCTTTCGAATGACTACTGAACTCCTATGAAAAAATCTTATCCAGCAAATGAGGTCGAATATTCATTTGTCTCTGTCTAACAAAAGTACCCTAAAACTGCAAGATGTTGGCGTCCTTCGATTGCGCAATTTCTTGCGAACATTTTAGTAAACAACCTGCAAATATTTGTTTTGAGATGGAGCTGTCTTGGTAACAAATTCGCATGCTACTCAGTGGCGAATGGCGCGTAGGGGAAAATGCTAATGCGATAAGCGATGTGCAAAATTAGTGGATCTTGCAGCGATGATACGGCTGCAGAACGGCTAGAAAGTGATTCGCGAAGTTCAAAGCCGGAGAAGATGGTCTACAGGATCAGTCGAGCTACCCGTCACCAGAGATCTCCATTAATCTTACGTGCTGCTTCACTAGCATTTCCCTTATGCGTCATTTTTCACTGAGTACCAAGCGAATTTGTTCCCACAACAGCTTCATCTTAAAGCAAGCACAGGCAAGTTGCATACCAAAATGTTCGTAAGAAAATGCGCAATTGGACAATACCAAAACAATGCTATTTGAATTAATTCTAGCTAATGAATTTGGTTTTCATTTCTCTAGTGTCAAAACATATGGTATAACCTAATATGAAAAAGAAACAATGATATCAGAACCTGTAGATAATATTGTTCCTGTGAAGGAACTCCAACCCTAGAAGAACACATGCTGCATTGAAACAACTTCTTTCCTCAGTGAATATGTCGTCGTGGATGTGTCGCATCAAATCGCCTCCCATACTAAATCATTACAAATTTGACGGGTTAGTAAATGAAAGAGAAGGAAGTACGCAGAATTAAGATAACCTATATTCCATCACAAAGAACACATGTTCCTCCGTTTGAAAGCAACCAAACAAATTAACCAGGAAAGGATGGCGAGCTCGAGACGCAACCTATAATGGAAATTCAAACTAGCACTAAGAGTAAGACTAATATGACAACTTTTATTGCACAAGTAGTATATTTCTATCATAAAATGAAAACCTAGTGTAACTGTTAAACATAATATAGAGGACTGATGGAATCCTTTGCGAATCAATAACTTACTGAAAATAATTGCAGTTATTGATATGACAAACTGGAGAGATACATAACAAAGGTCCACAGGAAACGATAGTTAACCCTTCCAGGATCGCAGACCCATCTCCTCTGTATCTCTAACCCTCAGTGTGGCAGTACTGCTCGTCTCATCGTGCTGCCGTCCATCGGGTCAAGAATCACTATCTCTCCTCTCTGTCACTCGGCACAGTGATACGCGGCGAGCAGTCCGCAGTGATGAGTGCTTCCCGTCAAACGGGAAGAACGGTTAGTGGTTCGATTCCCTATCGCGACACTTCACTGTAGGTTTTTTGATGTTATCTTTTTGATTTCGATCAGTATTGAAGCTTATTCTATAGCGTAATTAATGTAGTATCAAACCATTGATAACATAAAAAAACGCCTCGTGTTAGAGGGTCGAACCAGCAACCTTCTTCCCGAAGGACAGCAGCACGAAGAGGCATCCAGCGTTCCCACGCTGGAGGATAGAATGCAGAGGAGGCAGACCTGAGTCTCGAAAGAGTTTGAAGTGTGATTTCTTCCAAGTAACACACTCTCTCTTTCCTTCCTTCCAAATCCTATAAGATAAGGGCAAAAAAGACCGAAAGTCTAACTACATACCTCAAAGATTCGTTTTTCAACCATAAGGGACTCGACTTCGTCTCTACTAAGAATATCTCCTTTCTTGAGTATTTTCAAAGCATAGTACGTCGTACTCGGCTTATACTCAGCCAAAATCACCTGAAAATTGAAACAATGCGAAAGTGAAGAGTAGTGGCTGAAAGCAGACATCTGGACTGACAAAAAAACTGAGAATAAATCACTAACCTTTCCAAAATGACCTCGGCCAAGAACGCTCACCATTCGGAACATATCAATAGATAAACCAGTCTCTTTAGACGCGGCAGGTGCAGCACGAGGCTGTTGCTTAGGAGCTTTCAAGGTCTAGAAAATACAGACATTCTCCTGACGGGTACGTGTCAGGTGGAGCAAAATAAGCAAGAAATCATGGCGTGATCGCATGGAAAGGTCGAGTTACAATTCAAAACCACCATAACCCTTTAGAGATCAAACGGTACGCATTGTGCCGTGCTGCGCGACGTCAAATCTCACGCAACTACTGTGATGGACGCGTCGCGCCAAGTCAGAAAGCACGCGCAGATAGCCAGCCACACACGCATACACGTACACGCAGACGTAGGTCTTGCGAACAGCGCGCAAGCAACGGCGCGACGCCGCCTGCCTATCAACTCTGGTTCTCAAAAGGATAATTCAGATAGCTTACCTTGTTTTATCGAAAAAACACCAGATGAGTGAAATAGAAGTATCGTAGCACTTGAGACAAAGCAGGAGCAAGAAAGAAAGAAAATTTTCTATGATGAGAAGAGCATTACAAGTGACAACAGCGGTTTGAGGTTACAAAAAAATTAACTTCCTCGCGTTGATCAATCTCTTAGGGATGCGTTATGTATCCTTGTTCATCAAGCGTCGTTCAAGGTGCTTTCAGTGCGTATCCCGCCCTTACATTGACTCGCAGTGACCAATCAATTCATCCAGCCAGTGCTGCTATTTTCCCAAACAATTTGGCACCAATTCGCCAAGTCCATAGATAGGGATGGAAGGCTTGGTGAGCCTTGAACTTGGGACAGGACCGTCGACCGAGTATATGTCGCACGATACCTCCATCCATTGAGCCACACGCACCCTAAGCACCTATTGGCAAACGGACAAAGCATAAAGCTCTTCGTGTTGATAAATCCCTCAGGGATGCGCCATGCATTCCTCTTCAGTTTTTAGCTTCGTTTGAGGTGACTGAATGCATATCTGACCTTTACAATGATTTGCGGTGGCCTACCGATGTATTAAGTCAGTTTAATTATTCTCTCAGACAAGTCACGGACTAGCCTGCTACCAATCTGCAGACACCAGAGTGACAGATCGCTCGTGAGGTATGAGCACAAGATCGGACCATCGACCTTGTGTGCGATGCAGAGCACCTCTCGCAGCGCTACATGTGCTCCTATACCTACGATAACTCTACAAAAAAGCTCATGTATGGTGGTGTTTGATGAGCTACTAATGACAGACAGGACGAACGAAGTAAAGCACCTGAAGTATTTCGCATATGGGGACTTATGGATGACTCACGTTTCTGCTATTATGTTGACAGAACAAAGAAAAGAAATTGAGAGGTCTCAAGCAACGCTAGAAACGAAAGAGAATTCACACATACTATTGGACTCTCTAGCAACTTATCTCGGGTTAACAACTTCTGAGATTAGCGAAACAATAATAGAGGTTAATCCCCTTCCCATAGCTCGAAAGCACCCCTGAAATTGCAGCGATATACATGGACGAATAATGGATAAAGTAGGCGTTCTTCAATTTCTGAAAACCCGTCACTCATCCGTCTTTGATTTTTAACATCGTTTGAGACGACTGAGTGCATATCTGGCTTTTACAATGACTCGCTTTGGCCTACCGCGGTAGCGAGTCAATGCTGCTCATCCTCCTAGACGAGTCTACAACCAGTGCGATACCAATCTGCCGACCGCAGAAGGATGGATGGTTTGGTGAGCCATAAGCGTGGGATCGAGCCATCGACCTTGTGTGCGACGCAGAGCACCTCTAACCATCGCGCCACATGCGCTCATTTTATCATTCTTTATTTGAACGGACGAAAAGAGAGGGATCCCCAATATCCTTGGCTCAACTCACAATGCATAGATCGGACGAAGCCACGAAACGTTTAGTAATTTTCAATAGAAAAGAGAAACTTGGCGAAATTTCAAAAAGAAAACACTTGAAATCTATCAAATAAACATTTTTAATGTTTGAATCGGAGAGAGGAATTGAAAACATTGATGACAACGAATAGAACTTGGACATCTAAGGGCTTTACAGCTCTTCATCTGGGAAAGTCACGTTTTAAATCTCAATAACTCTTTTCCTCGAAAACAACTAGCATACGAATTTGCCAACATGGAGTGGAAGAAGCTGAGAAGGAAGATCCAATGATCTAGCTTATAACGACGACCAAAGTTAAGGCAAGCAGCTGCATGTTCTAAAGTTTAACGAACATGTGGGTCGCCCATGTGATGCACCTTGATAATATGTGGACATGAGTCGTTATGGTGGTCAAAGACAATAATCACATGACCATTGAGAAAATTCCAAAAAAACACATGTGAGATCCACATTCTTTTGGTTTACGAAAGAGCACGTGTGGCGGGGAGGTTACGGGGGCACTGCGACACATACGATCGATGACTCGATCCCGTGCCCAAGGCTCACAGAGCCTTACATGCGTTTCATGTCGACAAATTAGTGACAGGCTTGTCTGGGATGATAGCAGTACTGAGTGCTATATCGGTAGACCATCCCGAGCCACTGGAAAGGCCAGATATGCGTTTACCACCTCAGAAGAAGCTAAAAATTTAAGAAGCGTGCATGGTGCGGCCTATAGAGATGGATCAACGCCGAGAGCTTTAGATCTATTCAGGTTTATAGAGCACAATTGATAAGTATGACAGGCTTAAAGAGCGAAAGCAGGTTGCATGCGCTCATTCGAGTTGGTTGGCGATCAAAACGGAAAGATAGACAACCCTCACGAACACAACCAATCAGATATACGAAGGCATGGAGTATTCCGTCTAACAATGGCACGTAGGAGACGAGACGCCATTGAGCAACATATTGGTGGTTAGAGACGCAGAGCGTTGGGTCTATGGTCTCGAAAGGTAAAGAAGGTGATAATTCTCAAAGCATCACCTGAGGTCTCCTCACAACAGTACCGTCACTTGTGCTGCACACAGAATCAGATGCGATAGGAGGAACAGACTTCCTGCGAGTGTCATCGGAAGTAGAAACGTCCTGAAAAAAAAAGTGGTCCAAAAGAACAATACACCACAAAATACTCCAAAGGTGTTTCCTCTTCAATTGGCTAGAAATTTTCCAGACCGCCTCGTTTTTATTGCTCACTTTTCATACATTTAAGTTTTGTTTTTGCAACTGTTTAGAGCAACTTCTTATGGCTATGCTGATATATAACACTTATACATTTGTTTTAAGATGGAATTGTCCCAAAATCCAAAGCGATTCTTGATGCTACAAGAGTTTCGCTTGAGTTTGAGTGCTGCTGAGACTTTGAGCCGGATACTCTTGTAGCATCGACAATCGTTTTTGCTCTCGGGACAACTCCATAATGAAACAAATGTATAAGTGCTATATAAGAAAATTACTGCAAAAAGCTGCTCTAAACACTAGTGTTAAAAACAAAAACTTAAATGCACGAAAAGTGGTTAAAATAAAGAAGCAGTCGGGAAAATTTTTGCCAACCAATAGTAAGTTTTCGCAGTAACACAACAATTAGGTACTTCTCGTAAAAATTCACAGGTACCTCATTTTGCAACTGCAGAGATTTTTGCTGAGCCATACCGGAGTCTAAGGCACCTACGGACGATGGCGACACAGGCAAGTATGACCTTAAAATTGATTTGGCACGATGAAAAAATTTTAGGACAACAAGTTTCAAGATCAAGCTCATTGAGCAAATGAACCTGAGGAACATATCGGTAGAAGCACTTGAACGTTCTTTGGCAATATCTTTGAGGACAGTAGAAGATGACTTTGTGGTCGACAATACCCCTAAAAGAATGAATTTTGGTACCTGTATGTCCAGCGACAGCGACAAATTTTCAAGCCGATCTCATTCGCTGGATAGGAGTTTTTTATAGGAGTGCTGGTAATCATTAGAAAGCTTAAATCTCTAGCTACGACTCCACGTCACCAGTTTTTCAAAACACCATCTTATGACGCTGCAAAATCCAGAATAACATTATATTTCATACTCGCCGATCGAGTTCATATTTACGAAGCGTATAAATCGCTGAAAGCACGATAAGCATATCAGCATGTGGAGAATCTTCGTAGTAACAGAATCTACGTTTTTCCAAGCTTTCTGTCGCTGCGGTTGAAAAAACCCCAGTCGATTAACATATTTCAAACGCGGTCGATCGCCACGTCCCTGGCCCCCTCCCCCTTCGCCCTGCTCCGTGAGGTGGCCAGTGAACAAAGTCATCGAAAAGGTCCACAGCTGAGTACAATGTGAAGGGAATCCACAGAGACGATTTGTTAGTAAGGTGATCGCTTGATCTACCATAGTGACCGACCGCACTATGCGCTAAAAAGGAGGCGACATTGTTATTTTGTTGAGGATTTTTTCATCACATCGACAGAAACTTCAGATGGAAACGTAGATTGTGATACTAGGGAAAATCCTCTACACGTTGATATGCTTTTCGTTCTTCCCAGCGATTTATACGCTTGATTAGAAAGAAGGCGAAAGGCGAATATGAAACATAATTTTACTTTGGATTTTACGGTGTTATAAAAGTGTTTTGTAAAAAAGGGAACGTGAAGTTGTAGCCAGACTCAATCTTTCAAAAGATTACTGAAAGTCCTATGAAAAGTTCTTGTCCAATGATTAAGATCGGCTAAAGGATTCGTAACCGTCTACCTATAAGTATGCGAATTTTCAAAGCAACTGAGGGCAGAAAGCGTGTAGTCGTCCTGCTAAGATATACAACAACACACACAGGTGGTTCTTTTTTGTTATTCGGGAATAAATGGAGAACCGACCCTTTTCGCTGGACAAGAATTTTTCATAAGAGTGTTAGTGATCACTCGAAAGCTTGAAATCTCTGGCTACTGTGCAACGAGTTCCTTTCTTGAACGGACCCTTTTATAGAATTCAAGCCTCAAAATAAAGTTCTGTTTCACACCCGCCGCGAACTTCAACTGTCACTTCACTGGAAGTACGCGAAAGATATGAACGTCAAAGAGAACTCGTGTAGTATCAGAATCACACGTTCTATCTCGACTATCTCAAATCGCAAAAAAAAAATCTCGAGTTCTTTCTGAGTAGGAGGGAACAAATGAAAAAGCGATGTCATTCGCTGAAGAGGAATTTTCATAGGAGCGTTAGTAACCATCCGAAAGTTGAGACCTGAGGCTACAGCCCTAAGATGCCGGTTTTTCAAAACACCCCTATATAAGCTGTAACATCCAGATCAAGAATTATGTTCTACACTCGCCTTTCGCCTTCATTTTTATGACGCGTGTAATTCGCTGGAAGCCGAAAAGCATATCATTGTGCTTATCTAAAGTTTTTTCGAAACTGAAGGAAAATTCCCGATTGAATAACAAAATATCGATCGTCCCGCCTCCCTCGTCCCTGTCACAGCCCTCGCCTTGTCGAATAGCCCGTAAACAATCCCCCAAAAATGTAAAACTTGGTCTTACTTCATCTGTGAAACCACTTATACACAAGATAAAAACATCCCTAGAATCAGGAAATATTACGCTATCAGATTAGAGAAGAGCTGTGTTCGGCGAGCTTGAAGAACAAAGCAAAAAAAACAGAGTAGATCAGAAACTTTCTACAAAGCAAACATATTTTTGAGCTTTTTGAAGCTTGTGCTATAGTTTGAGTACTACCACTCTGAGGAACGAGTTTTGTCCTTTTGTCCTATAAAATAAAAGCGAGATAAGAGGAAAGTTTTATGAAACGTTTGGACTGATACAGCGTTATAAAGGGGGATTTCCAAAAACGGGCAACGTGAGGATGTAGCCTCGAGTCTTAACTTTCAAATGGTCACTTACCCTCCTATGAAAAACTCCTCTCCAGCTAATGAGATCAGTTTTTTGCTTGTGGTCTTCTAATGAGAAAAAAAAAAGATCTTGAATCAAATAACAAAAAATTGCACCGGTGTGCAACGCGTCATCGATCGCCGCAAGGAATGAGCGGCCGGCACCCCCCTCCCCTCCCCGCCCCTCGCTGCGCCTGCGCGCAGTCCACCTTTAGCCGAAAGACTATGTCCGCATAGATCCTTTCATTATTATTTGAGCCAACATGTCATGTGGTCTGGTAAAGGCTCTTGTACAGCCCTCGGGCTGTACAAGAGCCTTTACCAGACCACATGACATGTTGGCTCAAATAATAATGAAAGGATCTATTGAAATTTGAGCGTGGTCTTAATAAAGCACTCGAAGGAAAGGTATAATATGCCCGCATATATGAAATTAGATCTTAGTTTCCCTTCTGAGCAGCAGTGAAACGGTTTTTCCAGAAAATAAGCACGGCGTTGGAGTTATCGAGACTTAAGCTATCGAATGGTATCTCGTAGTCCCAAGGAGCAGTTCTTCCCTACAAGAAACTTGAGGGGAATGTGGAACATAAAAGTTTTCGTCCGGCTACAGCGCTTAGAAAAGGCGTTTCAAAGAAAGGAGCCCGTGGCACAGTGGGCAAAGATCTGAGCTTTCGAACGACTCTTTCCTGATTTCTTCTGAAGAAAGTTCTAGTGCAGCGAAAGGCGTCCTCACTTCACTTGTCCCCGAATGACATAAGGAATCCCAAAAACAAAATTAATGAAAAAAAAAACAAAAAGTGTACCAGGTCTCTCAATGCCATAGTCAACAATGGGCTCGTCTTCTCGGCCTTTGAGCATTCGTGATAGAGCATGTACTCCTAGCTGTTTCTTAACGCCAGCCATATCCTTACGCTCTTCAGGAAAAAAAAAAACTATATCAACATTTTGAAAACAGATTGATACTGAAAAAGTAACGGAAAGCTGAAAGGGAAGGACAAAACACAACAGAGTCCAAGGGCGACTGCATGTGAACCATCGATTTTTCGATCTACGCGCAGCTAAGCACTGAGAGAGCTACGGCGCCAGCGATCTACGCGCAATCGATAATTGATTAGAGTCGAATTTACCAAAAAACACTGACTAATCGATTAGTTTGCTTACCTTTCACTTTGAATAAACGTTTCTGACGTTCCAACTTTGGCTTACGGCTGATTACCGGATTCAAGTATTTGAACTAAAAAGAGTATAGATTATCTACATTGTTCAATCTTACTTCCAGCGCTAGTGGAAAAGTTATTTTTGGGTGCCTTGTAAAGTCTGAGCAGTCAGATGATAGCTTAAATCTCAAAAAATTCGAAATGTACTTTGTTTTTTGAACTGATTTTTTATTGCGCTGTAACAGCAAAAATAAAATTGCGTCTCTCATTCAAATATTCCTAACTGTATGAAACTTTTTTTAGACTTTTAATGACCATTGGACAGCTCAAATTCGGACAATTGCAATAATGTAATTGGTTTCTAGAAAGAGTTTTTTGTTACGCTATTATAGCGAGAAGAAGATTGAGTCAAGCAATCCGACCATATCCTTTATCAGCACCTTTTTTTCAAACCCTTTAGAAAAGCACGCCTTTCAATTATTCTGTGAGTTTAAAAATTATGTGACAGATCAAATCTGGGAGATTTCAACGGTGCATTTTATATTTAAAACGGCTCTTTTATTGCGTTTCAACAGCAAAAATAGAATTAAGGTTTCTCATTTTAACACTTCTCGCTGAGTAAAACTTTTCTTCTTGACTTTCAGTGAAGAATCGATAGCTCGAATCTCGAAAATTTCAATGACGCTATTTATTCTTGAAATGAATTTTTAATTGCGCTAAAGGAGTCAAAACCTAGAGTTTTGAGCAGCCACCAAGCTGAGGTATGGTGGATAGGATTTTGAGACACTAGTACTAAGTCACCGCGCATTATTCGGTGCCAAATTTGCAAAACTCCATCTTTTTAGGTTGTTATAGCCCAATAAGGATTCTTATTTGACAGTCGAATATATCGTTGAAACCCACAAGATTTAGACTATCGAATAGCTATTAAAAGGCTGAACAAAAAAAGTTAGGCCAGCGAGGAATGTTCGAATGAGAAACACAACTTCATTTTCGCTGTTAAAGCGCAATGGAAAAGCCGTTCTGAAGATGAGCTAGGTTTCCAAATTGTTTCTGACTTAAGCTGTCAAATGATACTCAGGTTTCGAAAACTACCGAAAAATTACTTTTCCACGAGCGATGGAACTGGGATGGGATAACGTAAAAGTACCACGAATTTAGATGAATGTCAGAATTAAGTCATCAGAAAGCTTAGTTAGCTTTAACTACAAACTTCAGCAAACAGTTCGCCATGAGGTTCCAGCTGTAACACCATTCCAGCTTGTCCGGTCGGTTCAACGAAGTTACCCAATTTGACGGCGGTAAAAGCGCACATCGAGCGCGAATCGCGATAGAACACCTCGATCTCCAACTCTTTCGACTTAAAAAAATTTGCATATTTACATCTTGATTAAATAAAAGAGATTCAGAGACTTCAAATAGATATAAGTACAGTCTAAATTCCAAAAACACTATACCGATACGCTAATGCATTTTCCTCACATAGATGTTTGCAAAATGCTAACATTAGACCTCTTAAATTTTGGCACTAAAGTAATAAATACCAAATTTATTAACCAGGAGAATTAATAATTCCATGATTTGCACATCGTTTGCATGCGCATTTTCTTGTGAACATTCTGTATACAACTTGCCTGGAGTCCTTCATGATGGAGCTGTCGTGGGAACAAATTCGCTAGTTACTAATGCAAAATGGCGCGTAAGGGAAAATGTTAGTGAAGCGGCGGGCAAGATTAAAGGAGCTTGTGGCGATGTTACGAATACCGAATGGACGACTAGGGAGGGGTTGTCAAAGTTCGAAGCTGGGAGAATAGTTTGGAGTATCAGTCGTGCTCGGGCCGTCCACAGGAAGCTCCATTAATCTTGTGAGCCGCTTTTAGCATTTCTACGTACGCGCCATTCGTGCATGAGTAACAAGTAAATTTGTTCCCACAACAGCTCGATCTCAAAGCAAGTATAGGCAAGTTGTAGACCAAAATATTCGTAAGAAAATTCGTAATGGAACAATACCAGAATCATGCAGTTTTGTTCTGGTTAACAAATTTGGTGTTTATTGCTCTACTGCCAAAACCTATGAGAAAACTGGTATCCATGATGGAAAATCGCACCATTTTCATTAAGTGAAAGAAGAGAACTGTTCTTTTTTGTTTGGTAGCACAGATTTTTAGGCCTATCCCTTACGCTGGATAACAAGTTATCATAAAGATTGCAAGTAACCATTCGAAAGCTTAAACTTCGAGCTAGTGCTGTACGTGACCGATTTTTGAAAATAAGCTTTTATGACGCTGAGAAATCAAAAATAAGATTAAGTTCCACATCGGTAGCACAATACAACCATTAGTTCGCTGGAAGCACGAAGAATAGTGAAATGCGAAGAGAAAATCTTCGAGTTGTATAGTTTCGAGTCAGACGTTGAATCCGGAGCTTTCAAAGCGGAAAAACAATTCCTAATCAAATACAGCTCACTTAGGAGCCATCGATAGATGTTCGCGCCGACCCGCCTTCTACACCACAGCCCACCGCTCGTGAATTGGTCAGAGAAAAGTTGCTCGTGCATGTGAATCAATCTTACTTTTCTTCTGCGTTGCCTATAGAGTCTTTCCAGGATATAAGCACAGCGATGAAATCGGTAAATTTTACGCTATCGAATGATTACCAATAGTCTGAAGAAAGAACTCTGTGCTGCGAGAGATATGCTCGCGTGTAACATGATTTATTCTTGTTTTAGAAGGGTCTTTTCACAAAACCGGTCACGTACAGCGCTAGCTTGATATTCGAGCTTCCGAGTGGTTACTAACACTCTTCACTAAAATTTCTTGCTCGATGTAGGGGATAGGTTTGGAAAAAAAGTGCTACCAAACGTAGAAGTACTGAAAACTTTTCTCTCAAAAAGACAGTTAAGAGCATAATCAGCACGTCATGAAAAACTACATGTCGTATTTAGTTTGTACAGTTTGATTCAAAACCGAAAAAAACGAACCCTATCCAAATCAATGCTGAAACGCTGATCCCATGCCTGCTGACTAAGTGGACGAGCTTCTGTGTTTCCAACGATTCGGCTATCCACACGCAACAAAGCAATCACTTCATCACATTGACGTGGAAGGGCACTATAACACTACCAAATGCTAACTCATTCAAGTCACATAAATCCTTAGAAACTCTACTTTAAAGCAAGAAAAAGGGACAATCATAGCTGTCGGAATTAATTCTGGGTTCTAAATAATGAGGAAAAAAGTCTTTAATATTGACAATCGGCTTCAACTTACATCAGATAATATGGTAAACTTTGCCATAAATCTTTGGTAAGTACAAATTTCAACATTGTATTCCTCGCACTGATCCATAACGTACGGGACCTACACTATAGTGTACGTGAGCAATATAAAAATTTTTTAGATGCGACAATCAATTGTCCTCATTTCTGGCCTGTGATTTTCTCTTTACCCCCCTCCCCCCCCCCCCCCCCCCTTTCATTCCTGAGAACTGCACATTATAACGATCATCTCAAGAAAAACCCAATGAACCTTACTTCTTTCGCGGGCCCCACAAAAAATATACAGAGAAGGGTACAAATAGAGATCAGATCTTGAGTCGATCGCTCTCCTTAGGCAGCCAGTTATAGGTTAAGCCAAAAAATTTATTTGTCCACTAAATGTGACTGAAGAAAAGACTCCAACGATAGATCGATGCAGGATAACAGCTTCAACATTTGAATCCCTACAACTGAGTTTAAAAGATTATCGTTAGTTCAAGTGGAACTATTGACATCTATTAATTTTCCCAAGAAGAAAATTAATTCCCTAAGGAATACTGATGTTATCGAAGAAATAAAAATTTCCGAACTAGAGTTGATATGTGACGAACGTAGCTCTTAAGTTCTCTATGCACAATAAATTCTCAATCGCACAGTGATATGTGACGAAAAATTGGATTAGATGATAAAGCTTCTGGATTTCATCAATCGCTGAGGGAGATGCCATGCGTTCGACTTCATCTAGCAACGTTTGAAGTGATTGAATACACATCTGGTCTTTAGAAATTTTGAATGCAAATCTGGCCTTAGGAATCATTAGCAATAGCTAACCGAAGTACCAAGTCAGTGCTGCTATGCTCCCAGACGAAGATTGTAGCGATTTGCAAACGTTTGAATGACGGAAGGCTTGATGGACTTCAGGCGCGAATTCGAACGATCGACTACGTGTATGTCACAAAGTACCTTAGCCACTGTGCCACAAGCGTGATGAAAAACCGGTCTCATCATCATTCGAAGTCTATCAGCTCGATCGCTGATAGAGATGAAGCTCTATGCATTCTCCTGAGCCGAATCTGCGCCATAAAGCGGTATGAATCTTAGGTGACTTATATCGAGGACCATACACAAATGCATTGACTCTGCGTTCGCGTTAGAGCATCAAAGGAGATAAGTATTGCCAGAAAATCGAAAATAATTTTTCAATTATTGAAACATTATAACCGTCATATAACAAAAAAAATCTTCTGATGAGAGGTTCTAATCAAATCTTGCACAGCCAATGCTGTGGAATTTGGATGAGGTTGGCTATGAATTGGCTTTGTTTCGCCCACCAGGCCAGCAGAGATTGTTTTTCTTACAGAGCTTGAGAATCCTGTTATAGTGGCACAAAGAAATTTCTACCATTTTGGCGAGATTTTGCAGTTTCCAATACTTCCTATTTCACTGAAAGTTGATTTTTAGTCTAATTATTGTGATCTAAATTTTCGGTTTGAATACAAACTAGTTCGGCACATAGCCATTCCATCAATATTTTACGAATAATGCAAATATGTAAATAGCTGCCTAAAAACAGAAAATTAGGAAGTCGTGAAAACAACTAGACTGATATTATTAACCACAACCTATTGCCACGAGTAGAGGATGTGCGAATTTTGTTACGAGTCGCATTCTCAGTAGTTAAGGAGCTTGACGCTGTTGCTCCTAAGGCTTCTGCACGAGGAAGACGACCAGGTACTTCGCTGACTAGATTCTGACATCCTATTAGTCGTACCTAAAGAGAACACCTAAGCTTCACTAAATTAAACAATGAGTCTGTGAGAATGTTTGAAGCCTTCTCCTGGTTGCTAGGTCAGAGCCATACGTACGTTTTGGCGGTATCGCCCGCTTCATAAGTAACCCAAGCCCCGCGTTGAAAACTACTTCATGCCAAGGGATGGGGAGACGTTATTTATAGTTATTAATTCATGGTTATGAGACACGTCATTTATTCATTACCAACCGAGATCCATCAACTGAAAAAAATGGTGACAACAGAATATAACGTGCTATCATCCTGAATAACGTCTCCCCATCCCTGCTATAAAGTATGGTTTACTGTGGGGTGTGGGCTACTGATGAAGCGGGCGCAACCGCTGCAACGTACGTATGGCTCTAACGTACCAACCTCGAAAAGGTTCTAAACATTCTCAAAAACTATGCTGGATGTAAATAGCGAGGTTCAAAATTAGTTGATGGAATAGATCTCTATATACTCACAAATCATAACTTCTCAGAGAGGAAAATATATGAGATGTTCACATCCGTATAAAGTACTTCAAACAGTCTAATGTTTTTGTGATATAAGAAGTCACTGAAGATTGGAAGAGTCCAAAGAATAACTAACCTCTAATCTTCCGCTCACTGCTAAGGAAGGCGGCAGATTACTAAGGCGTCGACAATATGCGCTGCGAGGCAAGCTTCCCGTTTTCGATGGACTTTGCTGTAATTCAGAAATAATAGATGCTTGGAAGATTGAGTACTAGAATAAAAAAAAATGTGCATTCGTACAGAAGGAGGACTGCTGGGAGCCGATCCAGGAGGACTGAAACGACGTTCAGCCATGCGTGCATGAGGTGACGACGAAGGCATACGAGTTTCTTCCATTTCAATGAGTAAATCTCGACGGCGATTAGATTCAGGCGGAAGCTGATCGCTGCAGATATCACTTGTACCGGTTTCAGTTCTAATTTAACAAGATTGATGATAAAAATTGAAGAAAGGTTCCTAGACCCACATATACTTCTTCAACGCCATAAGAATGAGATCTAGCTTTTCTTCGGAAACTATAAGGGTTTGTTGAGCCTAGAAACATGAGTGAGATCAATATACAAGAGCAAAGTTATCAACGCCAATTGCGTATAACCCTTTCGAGACTATGAACTCAACCCTCTGCGTCTCCACGCCCCAGCGTGTTGCGTTTAACAATGGCATCTAACACCAGCGTGCCACTTATACTCAACACGCTGGGCTTACAGACGCAAAGGGCTGCGTCCACGATCCCGGAGGGAATAAACAAATGTTTATATAAATTATTTTGAATTACATCATTTAGACTTTTGTGATCAGTTTTTCTTTGAGCACGAAGAATTTTTATCATGTTTTTCGCTCCATCGATAATCGCAGCTTCTTTCCATAAACGGAAAAGGAGATCATCAATGACCATATCCAGTTGGGACTTCATTTCTCTTCCTAAAATCACTAGATACATTGAAAAGCAGTAGCTTTTTTTTCAGAAGAAAACCTCAACAAATTACCGTTATTCGACTGAATATCGTGTCCTTGATGTGCAATCTTCTCAATTTGCATTCGCAACAAAGCTATTTTTGCTTTGCTATCCTTAATGAAATAGCATTAAAAAAAACATCATAAAAGGTGTGAGTAACAGAGACAGAGAACAGACATCAAGCATATTTTTGGAATCCTCTAGATATCTTCTGCTAGCTGATGTATTTGAGGACATAAACTTTTCCAACCCGTCCTTCACCTTCATCTCCTTCGCAAGATCCTTCTATAAACAGTAATTGAAGTAGAAGAAAAGACAATTACCACTTCCCGTTTTTACAACTACACGACATATAACACAGATATTAGCTAGATAAAATGTTATTATATCGTAGACGATTAATAAGAAAGAATCTGCACTACTCATTACCTGGAGAGCAGATAATCTCGAGTTCTCAACTAAATTAGAATCACCGTCACCACGCTCAATGTGAGGAATATCGGTCGGTAATTCAAGCGAAACTCCAACACTTCCCAAAATTGGCTCATCGCATCGTGACTCGTCATCATCTAAAAATACGTACTAATCATGTTGTTCATGAACCTAATTATAGAAAATAGAAAAAAAAACCACTAGTTTCTAAACATAGACATTTTGCAAGATCAATGTTTCAAAAAATAAGACACTTGGCTAATGAAAAATCTCGAAAGGGGGATTTATTATAAGCACAGAATTTTTTCTAACTTTATCAACCGCCTCCATAGTATTTTTTCACTGTGCAGCTCCCAGCAGTTGTACCATTTTACTCTTTCTTTCGCCTTCTTCTTGAACGTCGTAGAATACGGTTTGAGCGTCTATCATTGCAATCTCGAAGATAGCCTGGGTGTGGCATTCCAAGGGAGTTCGTTGTTGATTGTCAAGGAGTCTCGGTGAGGGAGGGGGCTCGGCCACATGCACGCCGTGACGAGCATCATATCCAATAGGCCACGGTGCTCCCATATGACAAACTAATAAAAAAAAGTCAGGAAACAGAGCTATACCGCTCTTAATAGAAAAAAAACTTCGGTCTGTAAGTTATCACCAAGTAATTAGTCAAACTACCCTGGGTATTATTCTATGATGCACACCGATGGTTCACCTGCATGAAAAGGTGGGAGCGCTTGAAATGAGAGTGAGATACTCGATGCTTAGTGCGAGTACGGGTGGTAAATGTGATACAGTCAGCTAAGCCTCTCCGCTGGATCTATTTCGTAGAACACCATAGACTTAGTTAATGAAAAATTTATGAATTTAGATAGACCTATCAGTTCAACAGTATTACATATTGAAACTCTGAATGCGGTATCCCAATCAGATCCCATTACAAAAGCTTTGTAATTTAGGGTTTCTCAACTGTTTTGGCACTAAAGCAATGGATACCAAATTTATTGAACAAAAGTAAATTTGCTCAACAACACTATTCAAAGTACGAGCCATCACCCGGAGCACATTTCTGATATCACTCAGGCAATAAATTTGCGAGTACCTGGACCGCTACAATCGAGCCCTGTCACGTCGACGTCACCACAACATTATAGTCTTTCAAGAAAACAAGATTGCATGTCGCCAAATTGACAAAGACAAAGTTAACCGAATTGGGCGAAGAGTTCCTAAATCACCCGCCGTATAGTCTTGACTTGTCGCCGTCTGACTAGCATCTCTTCCGATCGGTGGAGCACCTTTTGAGCAAGAAGTTCCGAAACATCATTTACTTGCCGCGAATATTGACAACTTTCTTTGAACCCAAGGATGACGAGTTCCATGAGCGTAGTATTGCTTTGTTGCCTAAGAGATGGCAGAAATGTGTCTAGGCTGATGACGCATACTTTGAGTAGTGTTGTTAAGTAAATCTAATCACTTCTGATTTCCATGAACTTCTCTCTTGCATAATGCGTCATGACAGTTTACCGCGCGTATCTCACCACTTGTAGCACTACGATCTGTTTCTTATTGTTCATCCTCTACAAAGGTCTTCGCACATTCAGCGTATTGTTTCAGTGCTCCTTGACGATCCCGTCTTTTTTATGAATGATGTGAATCCTGGTGGGGAAATCTTGCAATATTGGAGGAATCCGAGCCAGGGCGTGCGCTGATTGATTTCAATGTCGTGTTAGGAAAGGAGTCAAATAAACACCCTAATTCTTGACAGCCTGCATCATTAACCACTCGATCACTCTCCCCATCCACCGATTCCACGATATAACTAGTTTAATAATTTATACTGTCATAGTATCGCTCCTTCATCGGCGTGTAGGAAGTCGATAGCACATTTTGACGCTCGATAACTAACGCTTCGACTACCTTGTCTTCTTCAAAGCCTAGACGTACTGATATCCTCATTGTACTTATTATTTCGTGAACATTCGGTACTATTGACATGTTTCGGACGACATGAACGCTATGGTGCCCATGTGCGATTGTCTCTCAAATTTCGCCACCTAAAAGCTGTTTTTTTTCTAACCTATAACTTTTCTTGTTTTTGTTCTTTCCCTTCTGGTAACGAATAATATCACGACCGTCTCAAGAAACCAGTTCACCGCTGCTTTTCCTGGTTTTGGTACATGAGATACAGCGAAACCGGTGCACATAGCGATCACGCTCTGATCGAACGAGGATGTGCTTGTTCCGAATTGTGTTATTGAAAACCTCGTTCAATAAAAGCCACTCAGCACTTTTGCTTCTAAACAGTAAGACAACCTAAACTTTGCCCTTATAGGATGATAAATGAACCTTACTCTAAAAGGAAATATGTGACACGTCACTTGCTCACGTGTGATCATGAAGCATTCATCTCTTCTACTCAGTTCTAAAATTTCGAAATTCATCTGAATTACCTCAAGTGCTTTCAGAAGGAGTGTCCATCATACGTAACATTGTACCACGTCACAGACTAACTTTTCAAACTTAGTGATTTGATGCGAATCATCGATGGACACCATACATATCCCTTTCCACAGAGAAGAAAAACGGTTGGTAGTTTTTCACAGACTAGGCTCAGTTTCTAGAGATGAAATCCTCACTAAGATCTCAGAATATTGGCGGATGATAATGATAAGGTTATGCAAAAATATGCTTAGGCTTAGGAGAAGGTAAAGTAGCCAAAATGTCAAAAATCGAACATCAAACTAAGTATTGCTCATCTAAGTGAGCTCGTCAAGGAGAGCTCGTAATATGATATGATGATCGATAGTATAAGCTGATCAATAATACTAAGGTAAATCGAAAGTCCGTCTTCCTAATTTTGCTGAGAATACTTAGTATTTCATCATTACCATCACGAATGAGCCACAAAGAACGGCTTCAATCATAGAAGGGCTGTGACTGCGATCATTCGGCGAATGTTCCCCGTTTCTCATACGCACTCCAGTGGATGCTATAGTTGCATATTCAATAGATTACTAGGGGTGAGACGGAGTATGATGGTCATTCAACACATAGCGAAGTCCCGTGAGATCGTAGGTGGCGAGATATTCCCTAGCGCATAGCAAACCACACTATCGAGTGTTTTAGCATATTCCACAAAGCAGCCAAAACAAGCAGTAAATGCTGGCAAATCTAACAAAGAAAAAAAAGATGCAGTGAATCAGTTAGGAACTTTAGAGTGGAATAAACAACAAATAGAAAAAACAAGTTATGTAGATATCAGAGTCAGCGCTTTGAGCGTCGCGAAGTAACAACAAGAACGACTACTACTACTACTACGACCTCGCGTAGGTTTAAAGAGCTGTCTTTGATCTCTACATAGATTGATTTGATGCCGAGGTTAAGCGAGAGTCGGTCTATCAAATTATTACAAAAATAAACAGTTTAACAACATCGACAGTACTTCTACCACGATTTATTTTTTAATTAACTGTCATCAGAATAGAATGACAGGTAGATGCGATACAATGTAGAGTGATGGCAAAACGAGCGTCACTAGTAAAACGTGTTGAAGCACGCGCTACCGGATAAAGTGAGTGCGGGTTCGAGTCCCGCCCGACGCAAGAGTTTTGCTCATAACTCTTCATCATGGGTAGATCCATAACATCATGCCACCGCTAAAAGAGATCAGACAAAGAGAATTTTATTTGATCATCCCAATACCCCAAGTCTGTCAGTGTGACTGGGTTCAATGCCGATACCGACTACTTGGGTCAAACCGTTGACGGTTGGTTTCTGACACATAGACGTGTTGTAGCGTAGGAGTGACGGCAAAACGAACGTCAGTACTGCTACGGCTTAGATCACGCGCCCCCGGATAGAGTGAAATACGGGTTCGAGTCGCGCCCGACGAAAAAGATTTCGTCATCCTTCTACATCACTGAATATGTCATCAAAACAACTATGTTGATCTCAGCACTCCTTACAGTAGATCTACTTCGACACATTCATCGCCCCAAAGTTCTTCAAACATCTCGTGAAACTTTTCAACCAGGACTTAAGGGCTTCCTCTCTTCGTATAAAGGATAAAGGATAAAGCTCTCGGCGTTGATCAATCCATGAGGGATGCGTCATGCATTCGACTTCAATTTTTAACTTCGTTTGAGGTGATTGAATGCACATCTGGCCTTTACAATGACTCGCGGTGGCCTCCCGCTAAACCGAGTCAGTGCTGCTTATCCTCCCAGACAAGTCTGAGACCTGCCTGGTACCAATTTACCGACCCCGGAGGGATGGATGGCTTGGTGAGCCACAAGCGCGAGATCGAACCATAGACCTCGTGTGCGACGCAGGGCACCTCTAACCACTGCGCCATATGCGCTTCTCTCTTCGTATAAGTGCCGAAAAATGTTGGTCAGGTCAAATCTCCTTGCGATCTTCAAGTTAGCTAAACTTAAGAATTCCCATGTGATACTAGAGCGTTGGAGGAGAGAACCAGAGCAACACCTTGCTCTTAGACCTCCATAAAAAATACTCGATCGACTCCCCCTCCCGTGCTAAGTGCACAATATTTCACATCACCTCCAATCCGTGTCTCATCATAAAAATAATTCAATCGTATATACCTGGATATTCAATGTTCAAAAGAAGATTTATACCTCACTTCAATAATAGGCTGTAAAAGTTCTGTCGTAATTTCGAAATGCATAGAAAAATTCATGTGTACACCAATTAAGCTCAAACAAAAGACACATTAGTCAAAGCAGCCTCCTTTAACATCAAGGCAGTTAACAGACATCCCGTAGAATGTTCCAAATTATCACTGGACCACAATGAAAATCGTTAGTCAATATCCGGCAACTCATCGATGGATCCTCTTCAATTCTGCTGCCGACTGCTTGACAATCGACTTCTCGTGGACGTCCCTCTCTTGGCTTGTGGGTCAATCGGTCTCTTTCTTCACGAGAGTCTTGAACCAACGCAGAGTGTACAAACATCGCACCTATTTTGTCACCTTACGCCTTGCAGATTCGTCGACTCAGAAGCGTTGATACTAAATTTGTAGAGGAAGTGAAGCAGCAGACGAATCTCCTCCTTACACAGTTCCATTCTGAAGGATGCATAGATAGATGATATACCGTTCGATGTGTAAGGGAACGAGCCTAATTATGAGCAAAAATTCGCACAAAATACATCTGTGAAAATAATTCCCTCAGGCAATACAACAGATCTTTCTCTACCCATATTACTATGAAATTCTCAATCATAGTAGTATAGATTTAGCCCTTAACATGGTGGATAATTACCAGGCCATTTCACATCCACAGATGGATCCAAGAACAGTTTCATGAATTCACCTGTGAGTCGACTTCCAAAAGTACGACAAAAGTAGAAAACTGGAAATGGATAACAAAACACTTTCTCGAAAAATCGACGACATCTAGACCACAACACCACAGATTTAGAGGAAAAAAAAAGAAAGAAAAGAAATCTTGTGGCATAACTTGATGACGTATCAGTTGACATGAAAAACGAGGAAGGAAAAAAAAACAATACTGAAACGCACAGAAGTTGTTAAGTCGCCTAAACAAAGAAAACAGTAGCTAGTAGCTACTTCTCTCTTCACAGTCGGCAACGACAAAGTAGTTTTCTTCGACTAGTTCGTTTTCCGTTAGGTAGTTCGAAACCAAAACGGCAGTGTAAACACCGTAGTAAAAGATACTCGCCTTACAAGAAAACAAAGAATTTGTCTCAGTTGAGGTCGATCAAAAGTGAATGAGAATCTACAACACCTGTGGTAAGGATCTGTACCACACCACCTCTCAAAAGCACCGAGCCAGTACATGGATCACATATGCTAACATGTGTAGGATCACATCCCTACCACAATTACTTTCGAAAACAACACTCTTCAGTGATTCAGAAAACCAAGTTTCCTTCAACCCTGAGGCGATGAATCGATGTCTACTCTATCATTGGCAAGCTGACACGATTATTTATTACAAACATTAAGATATAGCCAGTAAAATTTAGCCATAGTGTGCTTAAAATTTCTCCAAGGCTTTCGAAAACAACACTCTTTAGTGATTCAGAAAACCAAGTTTCCTTCAACCCTGAGGCGATGAATCGATGTCTACTCTACCATTGGCAAGCTGACACGATTATTTATTAGAAACATTAAGATATAGCCAGTAAAATTTAGCCATAGTGTGCTTAAAATTTCTCCAAGGCTTTCGAAAACAACACTCTTTAGTGATTCAGAAAACCAAGTTTCCTTCAACCCTGAGGCGATGAATCGATGTCTACTCTATCATTAGCAAGCTGACACGATTATTTATTACGATACACTAAGATATAGCCAGTAAAATTTAGCCATAGTGGGCTTCAAATTTCTCCAAGGCAATACATTTCCTAGGAATTGAATCTGAGTTGTCTCTGGCAATACATGAGTGTTAGAATCTCATAATACGTATCTCAATAAAAATGTTCGATGAGATAGAGCTTGACCCACCAAATGCACCCGTATCGTATACATCGAGAATTTGAAGATCATCTTGCATGTCGCTAATCTGGTCGCTCAGATCGCGTACTTCCCTTTTTAGATAATCCAATTGCTTTTTCCCATTTGTTGCTTTCTAAAGGCAACAAAATAAGAGTATAACATTGCACAATAAGAAGAACATTGAATATTTACCTCTATTGAGTCTTTTCGTATGTCTGGCACTAGAGCAATGAACATCAAATTTATCAGTCAAAAAGGATACAAATTGCATGATTTTGGCATCGTTCAAGTGCACATTTTCTAGCGAACATTTTAGTATACAACTTGCCTATAATTGCTTCAAGGTGGAGATATAGTGGGAACAAATTCGCTTACTAATCATACGGAAATGGCGCGTAGGGGAAACATGCTCGTGAAGCGGCGCACAAAAATTAATGGAGCTTTCTGTGGACGGCCTAAGCGCGACTGATCCTCCAGACTGTTCTCTCCAGCTTTGAATTTTGCGAACCACTTTCTAGTCGTCCTTTCTACAATCATATCATCGCCTCAAGCTCCATTAATCTTGCGCCGCTTCACTAGCGCTTTTCCCAAAGCGCCATTCGTGTATGAGTAGCAAGCGAATTTGTACTCACTACAGCTTCGTCTGAAAGCAAGTATAGGCAAGTTGTAACATGAGAATGTTCGCAAGGAAAATGCGCAGTTGAACGACACCAAAATCATGCAGCTTCAATTAATTCTGGTTAATTAATTTAGTGTTTTTTGCTCTAGTGTCAAAACTTATGAGAAGACCTAATAAGAATGTTAAGTGGTAGGCTTTCTTTTTGACCTCAAAGAAGCGAGTTAAACTCCTCTTTGAGGTCGAAAGTTTTGCATACTATTCAGTAGTCTTAGGTGTACTATTATAACGTGATATTACGGCTAAACAATAGTAAAATAAAAAATTTTCAAGCATTGGTACTAAGTCACAGACCTGCATTTGTACATATCCGGCCTTGATTCTCATTTGTTTCTTGACAGCTGATCGTATGATCTTCTTCAGTTCAATTACCTAAAAAAGCACGCATAATGGACTTGAAAACGGTGGTTGAATAGAGAAATTTAAACCTCTTTCTGGATACTCTTTTCATCTTTGATGGAAAATTGATACTTTTCAGCAAGCAAAGCGACTTCCTTAGGAACTGATTCGCCACTAAACATTTGGACTTTTCACACAATATCAAGTGGGTGAGAAGCATATTCACATACTTCTCTAATGAAAACCACTAACCCAACAGTAGGTGAATCAGGAGATCCATTTGACGAACCCCATGTTGCTGGCGGTACAACTTCCGCCATGACCGACGATTCTGGAATAGAGTGCGGACATGTTTGAATTTTTGACAAAATCGTTTCCCATGAATTCATATCTACACAAGCACATTCTACGATAGGAGGGAAAAATCTGGAAAAAAGAAAAAAAAGAGAAGAAAAAGTGGAGGAAGTTACGAGAGTCTCAACGTAAGGGTGAGAGGGTAGAGATAAGGAGCGCTTCTAGTAGAAGCCTATAGACAGCCTTTGCACTGCGTAAAAACGGAGTAAAGAAGCCCGACCGGTAAGGAGATGATTCCTATAGAACCTTATGCAGATCAAAATCGAAATGAAACGAGCACGGCCTTCCATGCTATCGATATGCCACTGCTCGGCATTCAAATAGAATTTAGCACGCATAATACTCATATCCTTTCAAGTGGCTCACCACCTCACCGTGCTGCAAGGTGTTCCTGATGTCGGACCGCGAAGTACAGCGGGGGAGACCAACCACCGAGCAGGGCCACCCAAGCTGAAAAGGTGTTCGCCGTTCCCACTTGGAAAGCCCAGCCAAAAACAGACCGTATGAAGGCGACCGCCTTCGGCAAGGTAGTAACCTTCCTCTGATCCACAGGGAACGCGTTCCCAATTGGTGAATTCAGCTAAGAGTAGACCGTACCGTTGACCGCCTTTCTGGTAGCTACTAGTCGCAAGGTGGTAAACTCCCTGTGAGCCAGAAGGGCCGGCGACTGCCCTATGTGGTGACCACCTGAGGAGGCCCCGGTTAGGCTTAGCTCGAGATTCCAGGAAACAGAACAGCTTAAGACAGCACAGTTTCCTTGTGATCCAGAAGGTCTGGCGACTGCTCTATTGTGGTGACCACCTAAGGAGGCCCGGGTTAGGCTTAGCTCGAGATTCCAGGAAACAGAACAGCTTAAGAAGCACATTTTCATGTGTTGGGGTTCGCACAAACCTGAAGACGGACCGTCCAAGTAACTAAGTCATACTCATATCGAAGACATACTATAAGATAATGATAACAATAATGAGAATAACAGTGATAACAATTAAACTAAGAATTTCAATCAATACTAGTCGCATCGAGTAAACTCGCGAGACCTAACTACGAACCGGTTACGATAGGAAATTTATTAGAAAAAAAGCAGAAAACTGGTAAATTATCGTCAAAGAGAGAGCAGTTTCAGAAAAAGAAAACTCAGAGATTAGACGGCTAGAAGATAGGCGTTTACCACCAGATGAAATGACGGTATTTATAAAAAAATAGATTGTAAAATAAGAGAGAAAAAAAAGGTGATTCATGAGTAGAACGTCGTCGAGGCCTACTTGGCTCGAATTGGCATCGAAAAAAACAGCTATTCATAAACTTTGCGATTTACGAGGTACCACCCACGCGAACAATACTGTGACTACTTTAAGAGAAAAAAGTAAAGTAACTTTACTGGAGATCAAATTGAAGAAATCAAATCGCCCCCTCCCCTCCCCACATCGGGTTCTGTCCGAGGGGTGCCCGCAGTCCGTCCGGAATTTCGGCCGTGATGCTCTTTGGTCAATGGGGCAGCATTTTGAATTCGAGCGCGTTTCCATACGAAACCTAGATAGCGGTGGAATTTCCATCGATATTAAATCGTAAAAAAGTCTTTGATTTAAACCAAAGTTTAACAGTTTTTTGATTTTTTCTTATTAATCCATAAAAATTAAAAATAAAAATTATTTTTTAAAGCTAAAAGTTATTGCCAGTGATAAGTAAAAAATATCGATATCCCAATCCCAATGATCGCCCTCGTGTCAATCACACAATTGAAGCATGTCTCACAATTTTATTCGAAAAACTTTATGTGGGCATCAGATATAACTCTTATTGAATTGCTAACGTTTCTAGTGGAACGGAGGCGACATGGCCGAATGGTTGTGATGCTCGTGGCGAGGCGCGTGGGGACAGTTCCAACTCGCCAATACTCTACGGTAGTCAACAAGAACGCCCTATGCAGCGCCACAGCCTGGCTATCCTCGAGATTACAAGCACTTGTGTTCAACTAGTATTCTACAACGTTAAAGAAGAAGACGTACAAACGATTGCTAGAAGTAGTAGGATCCACACAGTAAAAGTAAACACACTGTGAAGATGGACCAACAAATTGTCAAAAAAGGTCTTGTGGAACTCAAAAAAAAATACATCGTATGCTCTTGCTGAGGCTTTGCTGAAATGGTAAATGGATAGTTAGAGTGAATTACAACTGCAGATTCGTATTTTACTGTCTTATAATTGGGTATACTCAATGTTTCTTAACTGGTTTCAAAATGATTCAGTAATGACCGAAAAATGAGCATCGTGCCGAACGTAAAATCCAATTGACCCGAGAACGGGAGCAAATTCACAATTAATCACATTTAGATGGAGTATTCATAAATATCCTTCCATATGGTTTGCAGACCTCATAATGACTGGGAGGTGTTCCTAAAAGTCGGACTGCGAAGTACAGCGAAGGGCTAAACACTCCAGCAGGGTCACCAAAGCTAAGAAAGAATCCGAAGTTTTCACCTGGAAAGCCCAGCTAAGAGTAAACCGTATCAGAAAGGCCGCCGTCTTGGTAACTACTAGTCGCGAGGTGGTAATCTCCCTAAGAACCAGAAGGGCCGGCGACTGCTCTGATGTGGTGACGGCTGAGGAACCCCCAGCTTTCTTGCGACTCTAAGGAACAAAACCCTAGACTGGCACAAATCCCATGTGCTGGGACTCGCGCTAATCGCTAAGATGAGCCATCCAGGTATAGATCTAATAGATCTAGTCTATACGGGAAAAATCCTAGAGATATAGATTTGTTCTTAACGTTTATTAATATGCTTACTAGTACTAAAATATATGATTTCTGATGTGATATTTCCGTTTCCTTATGTTCTTTGAATTCGTTTTGCAATTCATCAGATAGTTGTCAATGAACAAATCTACAACAAGTTAACGGTCGTCGACATTACTGGTGTACTATCATTGCTGTTGATCAGCAGCCTTTCGTTCGATTCATCTTGACAACTTTTCACAAGACACAGGCAAAACATTCAAGAGTTTCATAAAAGACATTCAGTCATTCCATGTTACTAGTTACGGAGTTCGTGAGAGTTGAAATGATATGATGATCTGCTAGTGATAGATGGAGAATAAGATTGGATCATTTCCGTTATCCGCACCATGCCTCGAATGCTTGAGGAAAACTCATTGTCTGCTTAGGCTCAGAGCTGTAGTAGTCATTCGCTAGCTTAAATCACGATAACCTCAATGATCTACTATATTTTGTATTACCTATTTATTGCGATATTATGATGAGAACAAGCTTATGTCTCACACTGGAGTTTTTTTCGCTGGACAGAAATTTCCCTCAGAATTTCAATAAATGTTGTAACTTAAATCTCGCTGATTTCATTGTCCAGCGTAAAATGCTCGAGTGTAAAATATAATATTATTCTAACTGTTATAGCGCAACATCAAGGCTTTTCAAAAAGCAAAAAGGAGCATTTGATATTGTAAGAGTTAAGCTATCGGAAATTTACCAGAACTTTAAGAAAAATTACAAAACTCTTTTTTTTTTGAAAGAGTTGAAACAGAGTGAAGATATTGAAATAGTAGCGAAGAATGATTTCCAAGCGCAACTATTATCGTTTTGCGAAGCTTCACCGTTTGAAATCCTTCTGATATGAAGTGATAAAGACATGTCGTCAAGGCACTGATATTGAGATCATTTCGTAATGTAGCCGCGAAAATGATCAGTCGTATGGAATACTATTTTCCATTAGGAAAAAAATTTCATAAATTTATTAACTTTACAAAACTATTATGAATTTAAAAGAGGAACACTGCAATATAGAACAGTTAAACATAAAAATAGATGCAGGTGGCATTTTGTTGAAGCATTTGAGATCGCCAGGAAAAAAAGACTAAATGAAATGCCACTTTAAATTGAATTTTAATAAGTTAATTCTGTAATAGTAAAGCTTTATGGATCTCCACTACTCAAAAGGTTCACATCACTCATAGACCTTCAGGCAGTAAATCGAGTTACGTTAACTTCTCTCTTCTTTTAGACTTTCATGCTTCTAAGCAACCTATCTGCCTTACTAGTAAAGTCCGAAGTTTTTCTCAATGAAAAAGAGACTTTATCCACTAATCTATGAAAAAAAAACTAGTCAATGTAACACATTCTATCTCGACTTGACAAAGTGATAATAGCGCTTTACTGCGTCAAAATATGCTAGTGCAAAAGTTCGTCTCGTTTTTTTCTGTCTTGATTGAAGTTCATAGGTCAGAAATTATCAATTACAAATGAAGTTATATATGTACTGCGCAGTTCTCATCTATTTTCCAGTACCTTCTTGCAAATGAGCTTTTTTTTTTGATGAACTAATCCAGATGAGTTTCGGCTAGTTTTCAAAGAATTGTGGTTCGGTTCGACACAGAAGATTACCCAAAGTGCGATCAACTAGTACAGACATGAAGTATCTTTCACAAAATCATCTACATTACTTTACAACAGATGAAATCAATCGCTTACTCAAAGCAAACGAACCTTTTTTTCTTTGAAATCATGACACCGAGATAATTTAGTTCCTTCCACCTCAAACTTCGGACAAGTGATACAATACATTAGGTTGAAGAAAAAGTTTTCGTATTGCCTGAGAAAATTATTTTTGCATATGCATTTTGCGCGAAATCTAAGCTAATCAGAAAGCTCGTTTTCTTACGCATCGAGCAATATATCATTTGTCTACACAAACTTCAAAAGTAGAACTATCCAAGGAAAAAAATTGTCTGCTCTCCATTTTATACTACAAATTTCGTGTCAACGCTTCTGAGCCTCATAGACAAATCTGCATGGCATTTGGTAACGAAAGCTACGCATGCTCTTACAGCTCAGCGTTTTTTCAAGACATTCCGTGAAAAAGGAGACGAACTGACCGGCAAGTCCATGAGAATCAGTCGTCAGTTGAACTGATGAAGATTCATCGATGAGTTGCCGGATATTGGTTAACGATTTCGATCTTGATTCAGTAATGATTTGGCACATTCTCTAGGATATCTGGCTTAACTGTCTTGATGTTGAAGGAGACCACTTTGACTGTTAATTTGTCTCTTGTTTGAGCTTAAGTGCTGCACAAATAATTTTTTTCTACGCATTATGAAAATGCAAAAATCCTTATTCAACAACAAATTACTTTATGTTGTACGTTGAACAACTACTAGTCTACCACCGTACCGAAAAAATGGAGAGGATTTCTTAAAGGTGTAATCAACACAAGCAGTATCAATTTCAAAATGTCACTAGACATTTATCGTATTTCAATAATATTCTCTAGTTTAACCTAGTATGCGGTCATTTC
The DNA here is from genome assembly GCA_019055375.1 of Parelaphostrongylus tenuis. Lineage (NCBI taxonomy): Eukaryota > Metazoa > Nematoda > Chromadorea > Rhabditida > Metastrongylidae > Parelaphostrongylus > Parelaphostrongylus tenuis. The sequence goes on along the minus strand of JAHQIW010000205.1, from coordinate 53,370 downwards.
TTATTTAGCGGTCAAATCAATTAACCTTGCGCTAACTAGTAGTACAGTAAAACATTCGAAATTGCACTGTGGTTAAGGCTAAGGTTGAAGGCACTACAGATATTGGATTGGACATAACTCCAACGGAATGACGTACTCTCCAAAGGAGTGATATGATATGAAAATAGTGATCGATTTCAACTTCAATTCAGAATGTTTCAGCTAATAGTCATTTCTATCGATGAAAAAAGTATCTTTCAAAATCTAAACGTCTTTGTCTGTAAGAGAGAAGTTCTCATATTTTACAAAAGTGATCGGCTAATTTTCTAAAGCTCTTTCTTTCCACTTTATTACTTCGAGCCTCATATTTCGAACACGAAAGCGAATTATGAAACGAGATTTCATTTAGCTGAACACGGTATTGCTTTGGAATGGAAGTACTTAGATTTTTAGCTGAATTTTTCTGCAGGAAAATCTGTGAACCTATGTATCCTCAGCAATATTGTAAAAGATTCAGCTTTTAGTATTTCCTGATAACATATTTTAAGCTTTTCATGACGTCTGTTATGGCACTGTTAATTGCCAGACACGTGTTTCCGCCTTTCAGCCTCATGGCTAGTAGCATGATGCCTTTCCTTTGAGTTGATCCCTTGTAAATACAGCATCCTCTTCGTCGATTCCTTTACATGTGGGAAGTAAATCCCCTCACAAGGGGATTGGTTCAAAGGAAAGGCACCTGGCTCCTACTGATGAGGCAGAAAGGCTGAAACACGTCTATAACACTCTAGAAGTGCCAAAACAGACCTCATGGAGGGCTCAAAATATGTATCAGATTATATTATTTTGAGCGAGATCTTAAAAATAGTCGTATACAAAGGTCTCAACGTATTTCTACGTGACATGCACGGTGTAGAATTTCATAGGAAACTGTCTTATGAAACAAAGTCGGATCTACCTAAGAACTTCTTAACTCCTAAAATGCTCTAACGATTCAGAGATTATCGTTATATCGAGATTATGTGCGATCGGATGATGGAGTTGGGTTTTATAACGTTGTATAGCTGTGTCACAAACTAGCTGTTGCTCATTGACGTTCGCCACTGTCACGTCACCGGCCTCATTACATTTGAAACTTGAACTACATATAAATTTTTCAGAACCGATAATAGTCTGCGGTTAGTATCACGTCGTCTATTTTCTCTAGAAAAGATTTGTAATCGAGTTTATTTTTGCTGGGAAAAGTAGTTTGTAAGGACAAATCAAGGATTACTACTAATAACTTATTGAAAAAGTAATCAGCAAGTTGGAGAGATTTTGCAAAAATTAACGTTTCTATCTGAGAACATTGAACATCAGAACGATGTTATGCGTTATTCATCTCAAGCGTTATATGTAATTTTGTGCACTTTTTCTAAAGCTAATCATAGGTAAGGAGAAGCGAAAAAAATATAAGAGGTATTGAGATTGGAAGGAACTGAGAGGATCTTTGGCTCTCCATAACTCGGAAAATGTACACGGTGACCAAGTTAAAACGTTAAGAATAAAAATCGTTCAAAGAACAATCAGGTCTTGTTTCGCCTAGATCTAACGTAGCTCTACATTTCAAAATTCAGGAGAGATTTTTAGTCCAATAAATGAGCGATGAAGTACAGATTTTAAAATGATGTAATTTTTGTTAATAGTCAGAATTATTACATCACTGTAAGAGAACAGCGAAACCTCATTGATGTTGATGATTGAAGACAGGAATGGTAAGATACAGGGCAATCGAAGAGAACGAAATATACAAGTTTGGAAGTTGAAAAAGGTGCACAAAAAAAAACTAATGATTGATAAAGATTGAGGCATTTCTCGTACACAACAAATATCTATGAGCCTGGCAGAAATAGAAAACTTTTCATCATGTTAGTAAAATATTTTACATTCAAAATAAATACCAACAACGTCTGATTCATTTCAGGTGACTAACATTGAAACTCTCGCGATATGATGACAATAGTTTATAACATTTCGAATGTGAAACAGAAGGGAACACTTGAAAGCTGAAGTGAAATAATTATTTTTACTGAGAATCAAAACAGAGATTTATATTTATATTAAAGCCAGCTGAGCATCGGATTTGATAATAGAGGTTTTTAATAAGGAATATAAGGTTGTTAACAGAGCTTCCGGTTCACAACGACTAATGTTTCGACAATACTGACTTCTTCAGAGTCTATTGTCATTGTGTAACAGCATGTTCGCAATGACGCCTAATTTTCAATAATTGTGATGTCGGACGATGCCTCATTTTTCTGCCCTCTTTCTCCGTTTGAGTCACATTAGACTCATACCGTCGAAAAGTCCTTGAGTTGCGAAGAGTTCGTTATTTATGACTGATATAGTCTTGAGGATAGTCATTATTGACCGAAAAACTCAAAAAGCAGATTTTAATAATAATATCAAACCCTGTAAATACCTAGCGCTCTTTTCTCTTTCTATATGGAAAATAAGGCCACTAGCAATGAAGTAAATTGGCATGGGATTAAAAATTAGACTTGTTCTTCAAATCACCGTTCAATTAAAATTCAATAGCAAATACAGCGCTTACTCTCATGTAACCAGGAGGTATGCGCTCGTTCGATTGTTTTGTTGTCCTTTCGAAATTAGTCTGCAGCGCCCAAGACCGTTGCTTGTCGAAAAATTAGCAAGGAAATATGTTTTTAACAGAATTCTTGGAACATTCTGCCTTTCTGTGTAGTTTTGTAAATGGTCAATGAAAATGATATGAGTTATGCATGACTTTTTTTATTGTTTCAGAGATAAATTTTCTGGGCGCCAGTAGTGTATCGGATAGAGCACGCACTCCCACAAAGAGTGAGGTGCGGGTTCTAGTCCCGTCTGACGCGAAAGTTTTGCACATCACTCTACATCAATGGATAATTTTTCTATCTGAAGAAGGCTGATTTGTTATCATAGGTGAGCTCTGAACAGATGATTCCAATTTCTAACATATATAATTTACTGAAGTCATTGACTATTCAGGAAACATCCCCAGCATTGTTGAAAATGAGATCCTGAGTTATTGTGGAGGCTATTGTAATTTTTTACAAAACAGGGCGCATGTCAAGTGACTTTTGCCGAAATCTAAAGATGGCGTTCCTGTGGGTTCATCTGGAATACTAGAATTTTTTGATCAATCCGATGTCGGCTGAGAAGTAATCCTTGAAATTTCCATGTTCATAAATTAAGTGATAATATGATATAAAAATTGTCTAGATTGATAATATTTTCTCTAGATGCTCTTTCTTCCCCACGTACAGATAAGTATCCACATTCGTTTTGTCCCTAATAAATTCCAATAGTTAGATTGAATGACTGGTTTTCAGAGAACATCGGTCTGTTCTTCAGTTAGCAAAATGGGAAAAGCACTTATACGGTCTCAGATGGCTTATAAATGATTCTTAGAGAAAAACGCTATATATATACACGTATATACATGCATGCATATAAATATATATGTATGCATATCTATACTATATATATATATATACATATATAATATACTAGTACTCAAATGAGTCAAGGATATCTTCGCTATTTGTTGATGTGATAACTAGTGATGAAGATGACTGAGCTCTGAGATACTGATATCCGAGTTATAATTATATTTGAATAAACGTTTCGAAGCTCGTTCTGAATGGGAAATTCGAAATATCACCACTTCCGGTCAATTGCAGCTAATCAACTTCAGCTATCGTATGCATCACATATTACGACCATTTCGTTCAGTTCTGATTGGTACATGTATGACCTCAACTGGAATTTCCAAGAGAACCATATATGATTCCCAAAAAATTCAGGTAAATGCCGTACTATTGTTGATTTACCGCATATTCAACTTCTTGTGGAGATATTAATATTCATTGAAGTATGTAGCGAGTGTTCAATTATTGTCAACAAGACAAAACGAGGAAAAAAAATGACCGCAACGGGACTAATTTCACCAATTACAAAAGTTTTTCATACACTAACTTATCAGGAAAATTGGTTGTGACGCTATATGTCTCTGAGAAATCCCATCTATGTTTTATGCTGGTGTTTAAACAGTGAGGAAAAACTTTGAGGAACGATTATCAATCATCGAACAGTTGACACAAACAACACAAAAAGGTGTCCTCATCACATATGATTGCCTTGAGAATTTTTTTTGTACTCCGTGCAAATGGGAATAGAGTGAATCATTATCGAAACTACAACGTAAGTTGATTCCACAATCAATGTGGGGGTTCTAATCATACAATTGTGATACCTTCTACGGTGGAATATTTATGTGATTGATCGTACTTTGTCGGTAATATCTGTTAGGTTATTTGAAAATAAGTGTAAGGCTTCTATTTTTTTTGCATGCGTTTGAGCAACTATTTTTGATATGCTGTCGCATTATACATCAACATAAAGTTTATTTCATACATAGCCGGTAAATCGACTTTTACATGTGCTTTATTTTGATGGTTTATTTTGGTGCACAAAAGTTTTCACAGAGTTTTCGTAGAAGCTTATGATATAGAGATGCTATAGTAGGCGTCCATTCGTGGAAGATGGCTTCTTAGTAGTAGGTTGGAAAGAAAGTTTTGAAGCACTTGCGGAAAATTGAAAATTTATGCACAAATTCCAAACAAAAACAATAACAATTAATCTCAAGCGATAGTTATCGTTTTCTACAACTTTCTGCCATCGCTTCGGCAAGTTTCCGGATCTGGTCTAAGTATTACTCCTACGACTTCCAATTAAAAAAAAAAATCTTGGTATGCCTCTTCAACCTGATCGAACGATTCCAACCGGCGACCCTCCAAAAATTTTTGCATTGATCGGAAAAGGCCAAAGTCGGATGGAGCGCCATGTGGACTGTAGTCGAGAGCAGAACCTCGACTCCATTCAAGTCATTAAACTTGTCTTTGGCCTTTTTGGCATTGTGCGGTCTGACATTGTCTTGCTGTATCAAAACAGGCTTTCGGTATATCCGAAGACGAATTTCGATTGAATCGTTGCATAGGGGGGGGGGGGGGGCTTTTGAACAATGTGAGAATAAAGAAGATTAATATGTAGACCTTCAGGTGGAAACTCACTCACAAGAAACTGTAATATTCTCATGGAAGTGTTGATAACTTTGGGATCGTGTGGTAGCCAGTTCACCAGATGCAGTGACCTCAACTCCGACAAGAACGAATTTTATGGCACACGAGCGCGAAGAAGGTTTTAAGTCTTATTTCAGTATGACACAGTAGACAAAGTGGATATCGGGAGAGACGATGTTAAGTCTGGTAAAGCAGCTTTAACACTAATTGTGCTTTGGAACTGGTCTCACAGGCCAACTAGCATTGGAGTCCAATATACGTTCTTTTTTTTTCTGAAATGCCATCGGCTAAAATAACAGTGTTCTAAATGTGGTATAAGTCTATGGTGGATAGGAAGTTAAGAACAGATGGACGCCTGTTTGAAGAGGAAGTGTGACCTTGATTGGCTGCACAGATGTCACCACCTGCTTACACTTTGTAGAATTACAGAAAATATGCATGAGAGTTCTCATGCTTATGAAAGTGCTCCAGAACATTCTTTTCAAAAGTAGTAATTCCTCTTTGATTGCTTACCTGTTATGTTTTTTATCGATGACATGGTCTGTTGTAAACAATCAAGTGGTAGATTAGTGTGAAGACATAATTGGGCCAGTTTGGGTCCGTCCTACATCTACTTTATGTGTGCCAACGATTGTTTACCAAAATATAAAGAAGAATAATCTGCGCACAGAAATAAACCACTTCAGAAAGGAAACTTCTATAGAAGCCTTAGTTGTTTAGGTTTAATAAAATTTCATTAGCGCAGCCATAAGTGATTGTTACATATCATTTTGGAAGCTTTTCGTTTCCTTTATAAAAAAACTAAAAGGATAAAGCTCTTGGCGTCGATCAATCTCTTCGGGATGCACCATGCATTCGTCTTCAATTTTTAACTTCGTTTGAGGTGATTGAATGCATATGTTGCCTATACAATGACTCGCGGTGGCCTCCCGCTGCTTATACTCCCAGACAAGACTGAGACCAGTCTAATACCATTCTTGCGACCCCGGAGGGATGCATGGCTTGGTGAGCTATGAGTGCGAGATTAACCATTGATCTCAAGTGTGACGCATAGCACCTTCAACCACTGCGCCACAAGCGTTCTTCTTTTAGCAAAAGTATGAAAAAGAATGGAAGAAGTTCTGTATATATATATATATATATATATATATATATATAATATGCATCATATGTGCATATATATACTTATATATATATTATATGCATTATATGTACATATAAATACATATATATATATATATATATATATATATATAAAGAGTGTAGGAAAATTTTTGTTAACCTTAGCACTGATGTGAATTTCTTTTTTATTAATTCTGGTTATTTTATTGATTTCATTATTCAAGTCTGGTCCAAAATCTGCTTTATTTATTTGTCGATTTTTAGCTCTGCTAAAGTTTATGGATCACAAAAATGAACGCATAGCAGTAGTTGAGTTGCATAAGATGGGAATGAAAACAGCCGACGTCGTTAAAATTGACTGGTTTCGAACCAGCAGTGTCTACAGAGCCGTGAAACGTTCTAAAGAAGCTGCAAGGACTGTGCACCGTCCTCGGAAAGGTCGTCCAACCACCTCATTTACTCCGGCTAGCGTTCGGAGGATCCGTTGCTAGATTAAACGATATTCGGAGCGTTTGATTCCTAAAATGGCGAGAAAGATTGGATTAAGCGAATGAACAGTTTAAAACACTGTCAAAAATAAGCTGAAGCAGCGCAGCTGGAAGATCTCTCGTGTTCATATTCTGGAAAAGAAGGTGAAAGAAGAACGGCTTTAGAAGCTGGCCGCATGATTCGTTTGAATCGCTGGTGCTCACTTGTTGGAGGTGTTTTACAGGAATGAGGAAAAATTCAAAGTCAGCCACTCCACAGTCGCTAAAATCGGCGTCAGTTTCTTAAAAAGGGTCTGCAGGAGTGCGCACTAGCACAAACCATGGGTCGCAGTAATTTCCCGGCTTCTGTGATAGTGTGTGCCAGCATTTGTCCACCGCAAAGACACCGTCGGTCTTCATCAACGGAAGCGTCAAAATCAACGCTGCTGGCTATTATCAGGAAGTTTTTCGAGGCGTACTGGAGCCTCGAAATACTCAAGACTTTGGCCGGATTGATTTTCCTTCAGCAGGGCTGGACTCCTGCGCATTAAACCCGCTCAACGATTGCCATTTCATTAGAGCTGTTCCACACCCGTTTGGTGCAAGGACATTCGGCCGTCAGATTTCCTTTATTTTTGCCCAGTGGATTACTGCGTAATCCATACTGTGGGAAAAATCTCGACTACTCTCTACACTACTATAGATGCGTTTAAAACTGCTTGGACAAGCGCTTAGGACGAAATTGAGGAAACGTGTGCCACCATCGTCGACAACTTTTACAATGGACTTCGCAAATGCATAGAAGCCAAATGACGTAATTTTAAGAATTTATTATAAGCTTTTTCGTTTATTCTTGTAATTCTTGATCTAACTAGCGTGATTATTTCTCTGGTCAAATTGAATCTTTTCTTTATACACTTTTTTATTGTTTAAATATCTGAAAAATTCTTTTAGGCACCCTGTATACGTTTGTATATATATATATATATATATATATATATATATATATATGTGCACAGACAGATAGATACTAGTTGCTCTGCGAATTTATACTCAAGGAAATCACTTGCTGTTGCAATGATTGGATTTTGGGCACTGCTCTATTAAGGCGGCGCCATTTGAGGCCTTCGGTAAAAACGAATTTTTTTCTTTTGCAAGACTTTTTGTAGTTTGTCGATAGCTCAAATTAAGTGAATTTCAATAGCTTGTGTAATTTCTCAAATAGCCTGTATTGGTGCCTTACCAGTCAGAATAAGGTTTTGTTTCTCATTCGAAGATTTCTCACTGGATAAAAGTATTGTTGCAATGAACTTAAGATCGTTCGATAGAAAAAATCTTTGCGATTGTAATGGTCTATTTAGCTTTGTGAAGAATTTATTCGAGCTTTGTAACGACCGAATAAACATTGGATTTCACACTCAGTGAGCACTTCTAATCGGCTAAGGTGTCAGGCAATGCGTGGCGGCCAGGTGGCGTCGCTGCGTTGCGCGCCCTAACCTATTACAGCTCACTAAGTCCTTTTGAAAATCCAAATACATCACTGGAATTAGCAGAACACAGGCCATCGATTGGTTTCTAAAAGTCTGATGGAAATGCTCTCCCCGAAGAATGACGCGCTGAAACGCCCAAGTGTGAAACACGCTTTTAATTTGGCTGTTACAGCGAGCTGAAAGTTTTCCTTTAGAGCCTAAGTATATTGTGGAAACTGCCTAGATTTGAGCTATTGATCAAACTAGAAAGCAACTTGGGATTTTTCGAAAACCTGCTCGTTTCTGAAGGGTGCGGAAAACAGCGATATCTAAATTGTGTGGAACCCACTTTTCTTGTGCGAATTGCAGGGAGCTAAGGAGTTCTTTTTGAAGTGCAAACACTTTTTTTTTAATCACAAAGATTTTCCGTGTCAAATGTTCAAAGATCTGTCATGAAAAAATCAAATGTGAAACAAAATCTCATTTTGACTGGTGCGGCGTTAAGGACAAGCAATATGAGAAATATAATAAACTTTCTAAATTCACTTGATTTAAGCTATCAGATAGTCGTGCATTCGTCATATAACAGCAAAGAATACGCTTTTAGCGAAGGCCTTAAATGGCACCGCCATAATAGAACAGCACCGGATTTTGTTTAGGAAAATTAAGGCTTCTACAGAAGCCTTACTTACTTGAAGTTAATTGCTTCTATACACAGCTTTAAATTTTTTGACTACTGCGATACTTATAAATTATAGATGTCAGGCTTCGACTAAACAGAAAAACCTCTTCTTTCAAAATATCTTTACTTCACTATTGTTAACAAGCCTTTTCACCAACGATATCAAAATAAAGCTCTGTGAAAGCATATACAATGAGTCAGGCTATCGATTAGGCACAAAAGACAAGCAAGCGCCAACTTACAGCCGCATTTACGTAATACTGCAGGAACGCGATGATACGCTTTTCGTCTACATCTACTTTACTAACGTTTTCTTAGTTATTATCCTTGAGAGCAGCGTGTAAAATTTTGTACCAGCAATGCGGTGGTTTTATGCTGGACACATCGCTTTCATTGAAGTACTTGAAGCCATTACACCTTCTCAATCGCAAATTTCAATAGTGTTTAAGGATTGTGCAACTCAAACGTGAGTAGTTGAATCTTCATATCGGTGATTATAGACCACGTAAGAGCACCAATGTATCAACAGATGTATACAAAAACAAGATTGCTATTAACACTTGCAAATTTATACTAATCCACTAACTTGTAGGGAAATACAACTGAAATCAACCATGCCATATGAGAGACTAGCTCATCAGTGGTTTGCTGCCCAGACGAGTAGCCTCAAGGAATAGTGAGCTACTAACGGGCTATCCAGGCAAAGCTTGAGGACGATATGCTAACAAATGAATAATATTTCATAGAACGAATGACGAAAGGCAAAGTAGTTGTCTGTTAACAGCAGAATCAGACTTATAAAACACTTTAAATGGATTTTGAATAACCTTGGAGAAGAAAGATAATGTTGTTCATGAATAGATACGGGAAAATCAAAAGCAATCGCATATTGATACGGAGAGTAGATACAAAGGTATTAATCCTATGCACACACGACGACCGGATGTTTGAGCAACCATTGCACCTGCCTCGCAGTGGGCTGAAGCATTTGATAGACCATGTGGGTCAACCAAACGTCAGATAAAAATCTTCAATTAATACAATTGGATGGCATCACAATATGGTTAAATAGAGATTCACTGGCAGGATTTTCTGCGTATACTAATCTTCGTCCATGGAAAAGCTTTCTCAACGCGCTATAACAGCAGAAAAAAAATTTCCCAGTCTAATAAATTTTTGACATTTATGTAATGAAGTTGAAGATTCTAAGCATTTCTATGTTATAAAAAGATGACAGGATACCACGAAGACTAGTATAAAGGCGTCCTGAAAATCCGCAATCCCCAATGAGAGAACTACACCCTTGAAAAAGAACATATTTTCGACACCTACTGCCTATGTTTACGGCCTGTTTTGTGAGAGTATAATTCGAGAGTGCATATACTACAATGTGCGGTTACTAAAACATAGCTGTGTAGAAGTGTTTTTGAATGATATTGTTATTGAAGAAAACATAGACGTCAAAATGTTGGCCGAGACAAGGCTATCAACAACCTTGTGGTATTAGCTCGATAACAAAGCAATCTGTTCTGTGATGGTAATTAAGCATGTAGCCGTTTGAAGTGCAGGAACAGAGCGCATTCAGAGCACTTTGGAGAAAAAATAAAAACTGACTTTTTTTGACTACGGTATGATTAGGTGATATCTGTTACAATGCATTTCAATCGACCACTTCGAGACGTCGCTCAGGAACGTTATAACCTGATCATGTTTTGATCCTTTTGTGAGGTCTGTTGGTACTTATAAAGTGCTAGACGCGTGTTTTGGCTTTCGAACCTCATCAGTAGTACGGCACTTTATAGACCAGTCAATTTAGGGGATTTATCCTGTCTACCGAAACACGTGTTGCGCTTCATAAATGCCATAAGAGACAAATCGATATTCATCCCCTTTTTAATAATGAAGCACAAGATAAATTAATATTTATTCGATTAATGTTTCGATGTCTTCGCTCTTTTCAGTGTTTTGATTCGAGTAAGTTATTCACAACTATTTCTTCCCACATGTGAGCTTTCATAGCCAAACTCCCTTGATTGGAGCATGTTCTAATACGAAACCTCATTTGACGCTGCCCTTAGTTCCATTCATGAATGCTAATCTAATGGTGGCAACTACAGAATGGATTATCCAGTGGAAAACAGATTATCACTTGCGAACAATTAGTAACTCCACAGCCGTCCTTTCTAAAAGTGCACCGCCGAGTAAGGCCCTCTATATAAGTCCTGATCTTTTGCTGAGTATGCGACTTGTTAGAATTGCTAAGACCCGCAATGAGAGTACGACCGGCTGTGAACAGTCGATTCGGATTAGTCCGACTCTGAAGACTTCGAAGACAGCAGAACGTTAGCTGATCAGATTTTTGGGGACAATCCTATATCATTTTATTAGTGAAGAAAAATTTGGCCCAATTCGGTTGAAAGAGGACTTTTCTCTAAATCTGTCCTTTTACTGGATAAAAACTTTCCAGGCGAATGCTAGTAATGATTAAAGGCCTTGAATCACTGGCTAGCGCACTACGTAGCTGGTTTTAGGAAATTCTATTTAGAGTGCTTTAGCGTCCACAACAAAATTTTGTTTTACAGCAGCTGCGCTCTTTCACTTTTGTTACCCGTATAACTCGCTGGATGCACGAAAATGAAACGAACGTATAGAGAAAAACTCGTAATATTGTGTCAATCGTTTTATCCGGAGTTCCCTCCAGAGAAGGGAAAAAATTCCCAATTCAATGACAAATCGCATCCCCATGTATCTAACGCGTCAAGCCATCGATCAATCACATTGCCCCATCACCTAGCCCCTTATTAGCCTTTGAGCAAACGCGCCGAATATGTGAAACTCGATCTTGTTTTTCCTGATACACTAAAGTGAAACGATCTTATCAGAAACTAAGTACGGAGTTGGAATCACTGAAACTTATGCTATCGAATGCTTGCAGTTTAAAGAGAGAGCTCTGTCCGGTGAGGTGTAAAACAAAAAATTTTTTTTTCATACTGCGTTATCAAAAGAGCTTTCTTTAAAAGAAAACAGATTTTTTTTTGTTCTTTGAGATTTGTGATATCGAAAAAGTACTAGCGATCTTAGCAATGAGTTTTATCCAGCGAGAGAAAACAAAAAGCGCGTGGCGCGTGTGAAACCTAATTTTGCTTGGAAGACACAGCGTTGTAATAAGTCTTTTTCAGAAACTGGCTAGATAGAGAGTTAGCCAAAAATTTGATCCTACGAATGATTGCTAACATTTTCGTGAAAGGTTTTTATCCATCGAAAGAATGAGTTAAAAAAAGTTCCCTTCTAACCGAAAAAATCAAAAATCTATCAACCAGCTTCGGATTATTCCACACAGACATATTTGAAAAACCGTGTGTACGCCACATTGCATTCATTACAGAGAGCTCATGTGATCTCATAAATCAGTGACTTAAACATAGCATAACATCTGTGATTTTATAAATCATTGACTCACAGAGCTGGCCTCGTGGCTTTGAACAGGACAATGACATTGGAACGATATTGAAATACAGATTGATTTAAACCTTGTTTCTGCTTACCAATGAAGAAGCATTGTAATGTGTTTACGTCTTACAAAATGAAGAAAGGTGGAAAATTTGCTAGAAGGAAATAAATAAAAGGTGTGAGTCAACGGAAGGGTATGATGGAGCAACACCGTCGAAATTGTTCTAGAGTGTCACTCATGCTTCCTTTGGAAAACATTCGGTGCGATAAGTTAATTTTTTTGGACTGAGCCAGATCAAGTACTGTAATTCCGTATGACTATTGAAATTTTTAAGCAGTTGAACAATATACCTGCTGTGATAAAACGGTGGACGGCTCGGCGTGGGATTGATTTCTGAGATTTATACCATGCATTTGACTTCTTCAAACACCCTTAAAGGTGCCTAAATGAGTATCTCGTCATAATTTGCTGTAGCCCACTGATCTATCATATCAGTACTGCTATCCTCCCAAACAGTTATCAATTTTCTGGCTTCGCTTGGCTAGCCTGACTTTGCGATCGCAACAATAACCAGATGTTTCTTGAGGAGTAAATGTGTCATCGGATAGAAATCTTTTCATTAACCGCCTTTGGCGGTGTTATGATGCTAGAGATAGATAGAGCTAGAGCTATCGGCGTTGATCAACCCCTGCTCCATGCATTCGTCTTCAATTTTTAACTTTGTTTGAGGTGATTGAATGCATATTTGGCCCTCACAATAACTTGCGGTGGCCTCCCGTTGAACCAAGTCAGTGCTGCTTATCCTTCCAGACAACTCTGAGACCAGTCTGGTACCCCAGTTTACCGACTTAGGAAGGATGGATGGCCTGGTGAGCCATGAGCACGAGATCGAACCATTAATCCCGCGTGCGACGCAGGTCACCTCCAACCACTGCGCCACATGTGCTCTTGATGCTAGAGATATATATCCAAAATTTTTGAGTGATATTCAACACTTTGAATGTTGGACGGCAATAGAACCCCTATCACCGGGCACGTACTAACAGCTGTACTATCAACATCATTTCTTCAATCACTCTTTCTGCGGTTTGCCAGATTGAACCGTTGGCGGTTGGTTGCTGATAGATCGATACAATTGTGTTGCAGAAAGAGTGATTGCGGAACGAATGCCATCAGTGTCATGGTTAACATACGCATCCTGAAAGGGTGAAATGCGGGTTCGAAAACCGATAGACGTTCAAAGTTCTGCGTATTACTCAACAATGTTGGATATTGCGAGGCACTCCCACACACCGCGCTACATAGGCTCAGTGTCTGCGTTAATCTGTTCGGAAGTTTTTGGACGACTTCAAACATATTTTAAAATATTCACATTCTTAGTTGACTGGATAATTTCCGATTTTATCGCTTCTCCATACATGGATTTTCTGCTCTAGTAACTAATAGTGTTTGTTCAATTTGACTTTTACTTCTTGTCTATTAATTCTAAATGGTTGGATACAATGTGAAATGCAATTGTAAGAACGTTAATTAGGTTTCGGGTATCAAACTCGCTGCTTTCCCTTAGCTTAGATGTTGCCCAGTGCACCAGTAAGACACTTGGTTTTATCATTCTATCAGCCGTATTCTGGCTTTGTTAGATATATCAATCTTTTCATCTGGAATTTTGCTCTTTTTTGCTTATTATGAAGATTGCTGAGCTACGGAATGAAAAAAATGGGTGTTTAGGAAGCATTCAGTGAAAATCGGCTCTCATCCATCACTAACAATGTATACGTCATATGCGGTATAATTGAATCGCCAGCTACATTTCTAGTGGTTGAGATCCAGCATGAAACTCAGTGATCTCCATGATTGAATCGTTATGTTTTTTCACAACCTCTTCGAATTAGTCGAGTTACATTGTGAATCTACACATCAAAAATATTTATGTAAAAACCCTATAGAAATAATGAAAGACTTCTGATGCATCACGATTCTATATGCGGTGAAAGACAGATGTCGCACGCTTAGTCATGGCAATTGGATAATCTACGTAATTTACGAACCAAAACTTTACGTAGGTTCCGCATTATGTGGAAGACAGATATCGTACGCTCAGTCATAGCAGTTGGAGACCGAAGCGTATAACTTACCGTCATATGCTGTCGAATCCATAGGACATGTTCGCTTGCTTTCCTTGTCCAGCTACTATCATTTCTTGATGTGATGAGAATTGTATGCCTACATATCTAAACTGTCTTCTCGCATTGATCTGTTATTTGAAAAATTAGAGAATCATCATATTCTCTGTCACGCTCATCACTGGCAGTCACCGGAACTCCAGTGGCTTAGGAAGAGCTTTGTTGCTACGACATTAAACTTTTTTTCAGAACATCAACTGTCCGTTGTTATGAAGGTTTCAAGCGATTAATCGACTAGTCCATAATGAGCGATGTAATTAATTGAATCCCTTTCAAAAGACCACTGTGAAAAATTCATTAGGTAATTGATGATAGTTTGAATACGAGAGGTGCATAAGTTCGATTCGTTGAAAAATTATTCTGTCTTCATATTGAAATGATCAGCTTCTGATCACCTAATCTTCTTGTAGCACGTTACTGCGTTCTTTTGATAAATCAACCGCTGAATTTTGCTTAAGGAATTATTGTTCTACTGATCAGTTCAGGATGACATTTACCTCGAAGTACACAATTGTTTGAGAGTCTTTTTCTCCTTTCGGACATTTGATGATTATTCAAAGCCTAAATCTCGACAATTTCAATAAAGTGTTTGGTGTCTGAAAACTCATCTTATTTTGTTGTAGTAATAGAAATGAAATTGTTTTACACTCGGTTTGCTTTGTTTTCTCTGCGTGGGTCTGTGGATGGCTTTTCGCCAAACTCTTAATAGTCATTCCAAAGCACAACTTTGAACAATTTTGGGATAATTCCATGACTAATTTTTGGATAGTTTTTTCGTAGAGGGCTGTTAGGCGAAGGGAAGATTATGTCTAGTGCTCGAAGTAGTTAGCTTGTCGACCGAACTACATGACGGTGTTTATTAATACTTATAAGTAATTTATCACTGCAAAAGACAGATCACAAAGGAAACACTTGTGAAAGCAACTTTAGTTAGAAAAAAGGATCACTTGCGAGGAAACTTCCCGTATTCATAGGAATCACGACCTTTTACAAACGAACTCAAATCCAAGTGTTATTAAACTCTTTTTCCTAATTTTATCTGTTTTGTAGTCATTCGATAGCTTGAAAAAGGCTGAATTTGATAAATTTGATACTAAACTCGTATTGTGACAAAACTTCCATGGTATGCTTACTAATAAACAGAAGACAACGTTTTGCTTCTGGTGCAATTAGTTCTTTGTTTGAGCTTCACAGCAGGAACTTTGGCAGTAATACAGTATTTTGATCTAAGGAAACTCTTTTGCTACTGGTAATATTTATGGAAATTCTCTGAGTATATTTTCTTGCAAAAAGATTACCCATTTATCCCAAAAATCCCTACCTCTAAAAACTGATAATACGTCTTCGGATTAACAATGCACTCTCAACTATTTTTGCATTCCTGTAGGCAACATTCCAAGGTATAAACCGGAAATACAATTTCTACAATGTATGATTATTTAAAGTGAGCTGTGCTAGGTGGGAGGAGGGTTTGATATGTTATCGACGTAAGCCTTGATAGAGTTGGTACTCTTTAATATATGAAGTAGTTCTTCGAAAAGAATATTCTTTTGATTTGAATTTTTGAAACTTTTCACTAACGCTATAGATGGGGGCACCGTGGTCGGGTAGAAGTGATGTTTGTCGCAGGGCGTATGGAGCTGTCTATTCCGCACTCTCTGCGGTAGTCAACAACAACGTCTTATGGGCCGCCACAGCCAGGCTATCCTCGAGATTGCAAGGAGACTCGCTCAGCCAGTATTCTACGACACTCAAGAAGAAGACGGTTAAATGAATTGAATGCTGAAGTATCGATTAGCGCGCCGTGAAGAAAACACTGGAGACGGATTAATAAAATCTCTAAAAAGTATGAGATAGATTTCCTACTTAAAAATTACAATATTTGAAATCACTAAGCAACAAATTAGCTCTGTCCATACATTATCACCGGTCAATAATTTGCCCTTATTAAGTTGAATTTGTATGTTAGACTATCAACAAGTAGTGCTTCGTGCTTTTCCACTGAACTACTAGTAGCTAATTGATAGCTTGAAAAATTGAGATTTCTGTATTAGTTCGGATTTCGCAAATGCCGCCATAGTAGTTAGTGCGTTGTTTAAGCTTCGAATTGTATTGTTGGAAGTCATATAGGAATATTTGGTATTTTTCTCCTGTCTGCATATTCAGCTCCTTGTAAAAAACGCATTTTTCGCCTTCTTTCAGAGTTTTAGTAAATACTTGATAGCTCAAAGTTCAAGAATTTAAAAGGCGTGCTTTGATTTTTGAACAGTATATATATATATATATATATATATATATATATATATATATAATATATATTGCATTGCAACAATAAAAATATAATCTCACTGTACACTCATGTTCTTGATGCTGAACAAAGGTTCTTCTTGAAAAATCAATAGTCATTCGATAACGCAAATCTCGAAAAATTGAGTAGTGCATTTTGGTTCTCAAAAAATTCTACTGTTGCTCTGCAATACTGAAGTTAATCATGCATTTCACACACGGCACGCATGCTTTGCATTGGCATCTGAGCGGGATTCGCAATGCTGGTCCCGAGTGATCGCGCTTCAATAACCATCTCATAGAATGAATCATAAAATTTTGTATTGTACTTATCTTTATCGCGATCTTATTTATTGCGCTCTAACAAACAGTAAGAATGAATTTTTTTCACATTCAAGCATTTTTTGCTCAAGAAAGCTTTCCCTTCATAAATCAAAAAAGTCATGAGATATTACAAATTCTAATGATGTCTTTGATTTTTCAGAAAAAAACTTTATATTGTGCTGCAATACTGAATTTAAGGTTGCATTTCACACGCTGCCCCAGTGAATTGCGCTGCGCGATTGATGCGAAGCAACCTCTGCACCCTAGTGTACAAAAAAATGTGCGCCGAGTGCAAAATCCAATATTCTTTCGGTTGTAACAATGCAATGAGAAGCATTTTCGAAAGCCACACATGCTGCTAAACTTATTGAGATTCGTACTATCCAATGGCTTCCAAAAGTCTGAGAGAAAGGCTATGTCTAGCGAAAAATGCTTGAGTGTGAATAAAATTTAACTCACAGCGGAATATAAAAGCCATGTAAGAATGATGAGCGTAATTCAAATATTCAAGAAAAAGGCTATAGGATAACCATCAAAGCATCAAAAAAGCTTATTATACGTTTTTACGATAGGCTGAAAGTGGATGCGGATGGGGGAAAATACGGGAAATTTCTACGGTCGGAGCACTTTATCGTCACAAAAATAACCTTTTATGAGGAGATTCCTATTTGTGTTTCTAAAACAAGTGCTCTTACGTTTCAATCATCCGCCTTATTCAATAATAAATGACATCCTTTGGAAATAAACATTTTTCAAACTCTCGATGTCCATTTTTGTTGCCTATGTTGTGAAAGTGGGACTGTTTGGTCGCTAAAAATTTTATCCGTTTTACAATCGACATCCAGACATCAAACATTTCTAGCCCAAAGCAGTCGACTGGCTTGCTGCACCTGAGCCTGAGACAGCTCCGCCGTCATCGAAGAGTAGGGTGGGATTTCGGGTGACGAAACCTTCTATGAGCACTTAATGGGCATCTCTTCATCAGTGGTCTCCTGAAGAGAATGGGCAAAGTACAGTGCACTGTTACCTTGAAAACATCCCAGTGTCATAAAAGACAAACAGTATTGTGGGTAACGAGAACTTTTATGATCACTCAGTGATTACTTCTTCATTGGTCTTCTCTACTGGAGTTTTAACACAGTACAGTGCATGATTATCTGGAGCTTGGAAGGTGCACTCTTTTTCGCAGCATGGAGAGGTCAAATTGGCTCGCAGTCTCCTCACTCGACCACTTTGAATACTTTGAAGGTGCGAAGACAATTAATTTGTGTGATAACAGTGAACGAATAAGAAATATGCAATATTTACTAGTTTTGCCGAGAACGTGTGACTTCTAGCACAGAGTTCATTCGTAGCGCAAAAGTACTCGACTCCTTCTCGTATACGTAAACTATAAATATTTCTTCATATTTGAACTGTTTTTAAAGACTTGACTTAAAATTAATCCATCCTCGCAGCATATTTTAAGCTTTTTCTGAGGTTTGTTATGGGCACTTATACAGTGCAATACACGTGTAGTTGTTAATCACTGCAGCCTCCAGTGATCACGTCGCTGGTCATGCAGAGATATGTTAGTCGTGGATGAAGTGAATTTTTGCTTTGCATGCAGTGTAAAATGTACGTCTAGCAGTTGCTCTATGTATGGGGGTTATTGCCCGAAAAAAATTGACTCGGACGAAGGGTACTGTACAACTGACGAAGCTGCATGCCGAAACACGTGTATTAGACGGCTTAAAGGCTCATAACAGACCTCAAAAAGGACTTAAAATATGCTGTTAGGATGTATGAATATCAAATCAAATCAATAGAAACATAGTCTGTGTGTGCAATGGGTGAAACCCTTGGGAAACAGTAGGGTTGACGAGATCTGTGGTTTACATGCAAGTCGGCCACAACCAGTTGCGTATCGTCACACTGGAGTATTTTGGGAGGTTAGAATCTGAGGAAGATACAAAGATTGCTTCTAGAGCAATCAACATGATGCGCTGAACACGAAAGACCGATAAGCATGTCAAGTGGAAAAGCTGCAACAGTGAATAATGTTGATAGTATAGTTTGAGAGGAAATATAAAAGCAGCACATATAGAACGTTGGAATAAAGTCTGTGTCATACCTCTATTTAGCTTCCATCTCTTGAAGTGTACTAACAATGTGAAATTCTTTGCTTTCGACTTTTTTTGAGACCTTGCTCAAAATAAAATAATCTGACAACATATTTTGAACTTTTCATGAGGTCTGTTATGGCACCTATATAGTGGAAGACACGCGTTTCGGTATTACAGCCTCGTTAATTGTACGATGCCTTTCAGTTTGGTAATTTTTTCGTGGAGATCTCGTCCTCCCGAAATATCTCCTATATCACCTAAGGGCGTGTGCAACTGACGAGGCTGTAATGTCGAAACACGTGTCTTGCACTATGTAAGTGTCATAAGTGACCTCATAAAAGACTCAAAATATGTAATCAGGTTTTTAGTACTCAATTTTTTTAGGTAAATATTTGAATCATCATAACACTACGAAAAAGCAGTAAAGACATACAGATTTGACTAATTGTCCCAATAGACTTTTTCTGTCCTTTTCCTTAGCCGTGAACAAATGAAGAGCCCCCCCCCCCCCTACCCTTTCGCTGAACAAGGACTTTTCAAAAGAGCATTTAAAATGATTTAGAAATTAAATCTCTGGCTACTGCATTGAGTGCTTTTTTCAGGAGACCTTTTTATAGCGTTTTAGCACTTACAATAAAGTCGTGCTTATCACAGGCCTTTGCCTTTGCTGTGACTTCGCTGGAAGCACGAAATGCGCCCAAACTTCTATCTGAAATCTCGTAGTGTCAGAGTTACATGCTTTACCCGCAAATTCTTTTGAAACGGAGAGAATTTCTAGATTGAATAACAAAAATCGAGCTTCACATGTGTTACGCTCCGGCGCGATCGATCAAACGCCTTACGAAATCCACTGCCAGATCCCCGCCTTCTCCCCAGCACGCACACTAGATAGCAAACAACATCGCTTATGTGAAACTCAGCCTTATTTTCCTGCTAAACTGCAGCGAAACGGTATTTTTAGAATATAAAGGCATTGATTGAATCAAGGAAACATACGCTATCAAAAAATTGCTCATAAGTTGAGAAAATAGCTCTAACCTGCAAGAAATATGCCAGTGTGGTATACAAATATTTTTTTTTGCTTTCGCGTGTGGTATACAAATGTTATAAAAAATCTTTTTAGAAGAAGGAGCACGTAGCACACTAGTTAGATATTTAAGATTTCGAATGATTACTAACATTCTTCTAGAAAATTTACCAAAATTGCAGCAGAAAGTCTTCGTCCAGCGGAAAGGGTTGTTTCTCCATTTGTTTCTAGATAACGGAATAGAACGCTTCTTCTTTTTCCAATCAGAGTAATTTCAAAAGGCGGTGATATGTTAAAGAGTGTTCTATCAACACCTAAATACGGCTGTAGCGCACCATAGCTCGCCATCTAAGTGGATTAGGCTGCCGCAAAGAGATGTAATAACCCGTCAGATCAAGTACAGCTTGTGTTTGTAAGAATTAGCGCTTTTTCAAGGTTTATACGTCAGGATGTAGGCAATATCGCCGAAACGCACGTGTGGCTCCGACGTACCAGCTTCGCAAAGGCTTTAAACATTTTCACAAACCATGTTGGATGTTTATAGCGAGGTTTTCTCAACAGTTGATGAGATGCATTTTTGGAGCCTGAGTTGTAGCTCGGAAGATTATGCTCTCAGTATTCTAGGAATAGCAGGACATGCTGCTAGAGGATCTTGTATGACAACATATAAATAAGGTTGGCATCTAGGGAGAGCGACTCCGGAACTTGATTGCAGCAATGCTAGAGAAGCGGTCAAAAGTCTCAGTCTCTTCATTTTCCCACGATAATGCCATACCTCACATTGCAAAGTTGACTTGCCACCATTTGGAGGCACTGAGATGGGCCACGGTGCCACATCAACCGTGTAGTCTTGATATTGTTCTATCGGATTGTCATCTTATTCACGCCCTGGAGAAATGTCTAGTAGGGAAAAATCATGGAGCCTCATTCAAAGATTGCATCCAATCTTTGTTTAGTAATGTCTGCATATCATTTATTATGATAGTAATTATACTGCTGATTAATTAATTTCTCCAGATAAGTAACAACTGAATCAAGAAAAGTGTTGAAATGTGATAGAAATTGTGGGACAACCGAACACATAGATATGTGTACATAAACATATATACTTATGTATATATACATATATATATATATATATATAAAAAACATATATGCGTACATATATCTATGTATAGGAAGGTTATGAATAACATGACTAATTATATTTATGTTGCGTGGCAGCACACTGACCTTTTCAGTATAAGCACTTAAGCCGCTCTGAAGAAGAGATCTGCGAAGCGTCACCCATTAATTTTGATGAAGGTAAACAAATCGCGCGCAACCTTTTTAAGAAAGGACAAGACGTGAGATCTTGTCTTTCTTTCAGATTTTAAGCACTTGACTTCATACCTACTGTTTCGGTTTCAAGTAAAAATTATCGGCCTAGATATTTTTTTCTCTGAGATAACAGTGATTCTATAACCTCTATGGTGTCTTGTAATTTCACTTTGGTCTGTTGAGTTTACTAGCACTAACTCGAAAGCCTTATGAAACTATTTATATTCTGTAATTTTCAAAAAGGGGTAATTGTAGGTACGGTATCGATATGCCTAGCATGAATTGCTCAAATCCTTTATTTTAGGTGTGGGTGTTCACAGATTTAGATATTTTTCTCTGAATATCATACATATGCAACTTGCTAATCAACGTTACTATGCTTTAGGGTACATGGGTGCTCTCGTCATGTAGAAGAAGTATGACCTTTGTATCAATTCTCCTAAGGGACAATGACTTTCGTCATTCATACCGCGACCCCCTCCTCATGTAAAGCTATTGGAGAGGAATCCAACATCAGTACATGGCTACAGAATTTATGGTATCTACTCTGCTTCAGATTCTCGATGTGGATTACATGTAAATTCGCAACAGTGTCCACTGTTATAAGAAATGATTTCTCATCCAATGTTCTATAACCTTTTATAGAAATTTAAAAATGATGGATCTTTTTTTTTCAATTCATGTCTTCTTTCGATTATGTGGGAAGTCATTGCTTTGATGGTGGGATTTTCTGCGGTAATTGAAATGTATTTCTAGACAATCTTCGGCCACAAGGATCGCATTCACTCAAAGATATCATGCGCGTTTTCGTCTCGTTCTGATCAATTGCTAGGTTTTATCACAAATTCAAAATTTTAGGTAATTATTTGTTTTATCGTCCTCGGAGCAAAGCTTCATTCATGCGTAAATTTCATGACGCAATTTGTTATTTTGTCCTCACACAGGAAATTAACCTCAATTCTGGTAAAGTGCTTTTGTTCTTTGAATACAATCACATCACTAGTCTATCTAATTATAAATCCTGTAGTTGTGGCATTGTATATCATATTCTATGACCTTTCCCATAAGACAATATTACTGTAAGCCCTCTCAGTGCCTTGTACATTCTTGAACAGATTTTCTCCCTCGTCATAGTAAATGTCTGTTAGAATCTCACAGAATTTGCTTCCTTACTTTGAACAACACTTTATTTGAGCCACATTTCATTCGACTCTCTTCTTTCGCTATTACACTTCACGCCGTTCAGTAGTTCAGTAGTGTTCTAAATAAGACGCCGTTATTGAAATTTTTTCTGTAGTGCGTAAAGGTATCTGATTTGCGAATACAGCTGGTTGAATAAGTTAGAAACAATTCCGTCTATTAGCAGTGGTTAAGTGCTTAGCTGGATTTCATAAACGTTTTATTACAAAATTTTGGATTTCGCCTTCTACATTATCCGTAAGCGGTCGGATTATTTTCTACTTCTGGTATTGATTTTGGTCTAACGCCATCCCCGAATCAACTAGTAGGAAACCCGACAAAGGATCCGTCGCCGAAACCCATCCTTGGAAACGGCATCATTTAAACCTGAAGAAGCCCTTGCAAGGTTACATCAGGAAACCAAGGATTTTCATAAGCACGGCCAGCATTATGCCATTCGGAATATGTGCTAGGGTCCGCACAACTAGTAAAGACGGACCATCTAGGTGTTTAAGTATGTAAGTAAGTAAGTAAGTAATACTAACAAAATAGCAATAATCGTTTTCATGAATGCGTACGTACCTCGTTATGTGAAGTGTTAGCCAATGTTACTCTGCTTAACAAAGCTTCAAGGGAATCGTAAACTTGAACTTTGATGTAATTTGGATTTTTCAATAGGTCTAACCTTTTTGTTCTTAGTTAGATAGAACTGCTTAGCATTTACCAGCCTTCCTTTGCCCTCTCTTGGCCAAATTCATTGAACATCATCTCAATCTCTCCATATTTTCAAAGGAGATGACAATCAAGTCTCAAGAAGTATGCTCATAGGCATGCCATTTTTATTTTCGAATACGATAAGTGCCTCCATTTCATTACAGTAGATGCATAAACAGTTTTGAAAGGAAGGTATTGCCCTTGTGGGTTCCTCTTCTAGTAATATGGCAAGAAGTCAGTGTAAGATTTGCACTTTTGTGACATTTATATGGAATTAGGTAACTTGGTTCTTATGTAAAACGGTTTTGCTCCATATTCAATAAGTACTGATATGATATTTAGAACGAGATTGTCAGATATTTTCACTCCTTGTGAGAATTAGGACGAATAATCTTTGTGAAAGCTTGTCAATCATACTTTACCCATGCAACAAGAAAACTGGCCAATGTTTTCAAGTCCTCCTTCTGTCGCCTTTCATGAATGAACACCTGCCCTAGTTCCCTTGTAACTCTACGATACTCACCTTTCCAACAGCTCCTGATATTATGAACGAAAAAAGTGGATGTAATTCGTAGTTCATAGTCTTCAAAAGGTCAGTTGTGAGGCAGTGAGTTCATAAACCATCTTTTTTTCAACGTTCCTACTCGAAACTCCAAAATGAAAGGAATTTATGAAAAATCAATGCAGGTTGATTATTTTTTCGCTGTCATAAATTCACTTTCTTCTATTGAGGAGGCTTTTTGTAATGAATTAACTTTCATTTTCCATGCTACAAGCAAACAATACATTGCAACTGAATGTGACTCAAATTTTCTTCTGTTCTCGAATAACTTCTTGGCAGAAATGCCGATGTGATCTTACTGACTTTACTGGAGATTGATGCTTATCAGACGTAGTTCTAAAATCCTTTCACAAGCAGGTCGTAGCATTTAGGTTTTCTGCTTTAGTCTATAGTTGGAACGTCCTTCGCAATAGTAGACAGCGATCAGACCCAGCAATTTAAGACACTATGGGAATATCGAACACCATCCTCCAATTACGCGTAGATGATAGACATCAAGCAGTCGACAAAATTTTTTTCGGATTTCATGGCACACTAAATTGTTGTTCAACTTCTATTCATCTGACATTTCAACATCTTCGTTCTTGAAAATGAGAATAATAGCTTATGAACTAATCTTTGTTTAAGCTTCATGTGGTTGGTATCTTTTTCCTTATCGATTGTCTTTAATTTTCGGTCGATGGGTCATTTTGGTTGCTTGTGGCTGACGTTTCGACAAATACTCCTTCTTCAGAGCCGTGTAATTTAGTCTGAAGACTTTTGTCTCCAATCAATTAATCTTCGTCTTTTTCAAGGCAGATTGATGTATGCCGACAGTTCCTAGTTACTCAACCTCGTACTGTGCGCGTCTTCTTTGTCGTATCGAGTGGAATCTTGTTGTGTTCAAGCGGTGCTCAAGTGATGCTCTAGTTAAGAGAATTTGATTTAGTATGGCTGAGAAGGCGAAGGCCTGTAGATTATCGACTTGAATCAGTCGATTCTAAAGAAGACGAAAACGTTGAAACTTGAGCCGAATAAAATTTATGTAACAATGACTCGACTTTCCCAGTGATGTAGAGCAGATGTTGGGTATTAAAGATCAAATGATTTATCATATCATCTTATATCAATATCATTTGATCTTTAATACCTAATATCTGTCATTGTGACTGGGTTCAATGTCGAGATCGACTACCCGGCCAGGCCGTTGACGGCTGGCGGCTGGCAGATAGATGCGATGAAGTGTAGAAAAGAGCTATGTGTAAAATGGGCGTCAGTAGTGTAACGGATAGAGCACGCATTCCCGAAAAGAATGAGGTGCGGGTTCTAGTCCCGCCTGGCGCGAAAGTTTTGCACATTGCTCTACATCACTGGGTATATATTTGAAACATCATACCACCGCTAAAAGCGGTTAAATGAAACAAATATCATTGGACTCTACTTTGACGCTTTAAGTAGACTCCTTTCGAAACAAAAACAATCTGATAGTCTCATACCAATCCTTCTCGAGTATTTTTTAAAGACCACGCTTAAAATTTTAATATTCCTGATAATCCTTTCATTATTATGAGAGCCAACATGTCATGTGGTCTGGTAAGGGCCCCTGTACAGCCCGAGACATGTGTTTTGTCCTTTCGTAATAATGAAAGGATTTATTGAAATTTGAGCGTGGTCTTGATAAAGCACTCGAAGGAAAGGTATTTCATGATAAAAACACCAGCCAGCTAGAAATCGAGTGCGAAAACACTCTGTGTTAGGTGAAAATTTTGCTTGACATGGAGTGTAGAACGTACGTCGTCGATAACTCTCTATAAGGAGTGTAACGCTCCCGAGAGAACTGACTATAAAAAGATCGACAGACGACGGGTTCTGCCCGGCTGATGAGTCTGTAAGGACGAAACACGTGTCTCGGGCTGTATAGGCGCCCTTACCAGACCACATGACATGTTTTCTCAAATAATAATGAAAGGATTTATTGAAATTTGAGCGTGGTCTTAATAAAGCACTCGAAGGAAAGCTATAGTATTCCTGATAATTATTTTTGAGCCATGCATGTGGTATGTTATGGGCACATATACAGATAGCACGTGTTTCGGCCTTGCAGCCTCGTCATTTGCACGGTGTCTTTTCGCTTAATTAATTCCTCAGGGATCTAGCCCTCACATAGTGGAACTGCAGACAAAATATTTACGCACGTCGTTAAGTGATAGAATCACCAAACGGGCAGTGCTGTACATTCGACTGCTATTGGCTTTAAGTGTGGTCTTAAGAAAATACTCGAAATGAAGGTATGCCAATTCACGATTACCAGCAAAGAGCAATCGAGAGTACAACACTTCCGTTTGGAGATTTTTATCATTTAACACTACGTGTAAAGAGTAGGCCTGCAGTTTCTCTATGCGAGGGCCAGATCCCTGAAGAACTAGCTGAACGAGAAGGCATCGTGCAGCTGACTGCAAAGCCGAAACAGGCGTGATGCACTGTATAAGTGCCCATAACAGGCCACATGCATAGCTCAAAAGTAATTATTAAACAATCTGATAATCTGGTAACATTTTTGGGTTATTTTTGTTAAGTCTGGTATGGCACTTGTGCAGTGCTAAACACGTGTTTTGCCGTTACAGGCTCATCACTAGCACGGTGCCTTTCAGTTTAGCTAATCCCTTGCACAGGATATACCCTGATATATCCGGATAATGAAAGCAACAGAATATCATTCTACTAATCAGGAGCGCACGAGTGTTGGTCACTGCAATTTTGAGCGAATTAATCACTCGACATTCGGTTGTTTAGGCGTCGGCGTCACATAAAAAGACTCAGAAAATGTTATTAGATTACGTAACAATCCTGTCTACGCCGTAAAATCTAGAGAAACATATTGATGTACAGAGAGATAGATTGGAAGTCGGTTGAGTAAATTATCAACTGTTTTGTTCTTCGAAAGGCGATTTTTCGTAAAAAAGGCATGCCGCAAAGAACAACTCGGGGAAACGCTCTCCATTGTAAGTTCGAGTTCCTGTTTTAGACTTCCCTAATTTAAATAACCCTCACTGCTCTTTCTTATAGTCCGTGAAAAAACTCGAAACCTTTTCGAGGTGGTACGTTGGTGACTTAGGTAGGTTTCAGTGGAATCGCCCGCCTCATCAGAGTCACACTCTCCACATAAATCCTACCCCCACACTTTCTTCTTCTGACGTAGAGTTGTTTAACAAGAAAGCTACAAATTTTTCGTCATGGTCTATTCCACGAGATAATTATAAATTGTGCCTTGACCTCTAATCAGCTGTACAAGATAGTAATATCTAATGGCATTGGCATTTTTTGACGTGGATGATGGATAAAGAGAATGATTAGATGTGGGAATCGATGTATATGATGACGAATTGGCGTACTTCAGTGCATTCATTGCTGACTTGACAGAATCATTTCCGTGTTTCGAAGGCATTATCATTTATGGGCAAAAGTCGGTTTTCTTCCTCTTATTCTGATTGGGCAGTAGATAGAGGATTCTGTTTTTTCTTTGCTTCTAAAAGAGCGTATAAATCGGACAAGGCAAAAATTGTTTGTTGCTGTTGGTGCAGAGAAAGAAGTAACTTGCTAAGCTTGTTGGAGATACACTACTTTCACTCATGATCAGTAATGCGGACAATGGATAGGATAGCACGGAAATAGCTAACTAATTATCCAATAATGCTGAAAGATATTTAGAGTCTTGAATCTCAGCCGAGAATCGAAACTGCACCTCACCTTTTTCGGGGGCGCGTTCTAACCAATGGCGCTATAGGTTTGCTGTTCTGCTAGTACTCTTTCTACTCTTTCTTCGATTTTTACTTTCTTTCTAGAGTGTCGAACTGTCACCAGCCAATCGTCAACGATTTCGCTCGATAAGCACTTATGGGCATTGAACACACTTACGATGACAGATTTCCGATGTATATGATAAGCACGAATTCTCTCAGACTGAGCGCTTTTGGCACTGGTATTGCGTTACAAATATACATCCCAGGAAAGTTAGGGATGCGGTTTTGATTCCCGTCTGAGTTCATAATTTTGCATATCACTCAACATTATCGGATGCATATCTGTAGTGGCTGTCTCTTAAGTCGTTCAGTGTGTAGCATGTAGGTGATGCTGCTGATATCATACGCTATTTCCTTGAGATGCTTCAATTGCAGTACTGTAGGGTGTCGAATTCGTCGATATAAGGAGTAAATGCTTTTTATAGAGATTAAACATAGTTCCTCGACATTCTAGATCACCTTCTGATGCGCTATGCTAGTCATTCATCAAATTACAGTGAAATCGGAAATCCAACTGTTAGTACGATGATCAATTCTTAAATGTCTTCTATGTCTTTATTCGGTACACGTTTTGATGGGTGGTTACATTGAGTACAAAATGATCTCATAACTAGGTGACGAGCAATTCTACGATTATCAGTCTAAATTCCTTTTATTTTTGACTGCCAGTTGCAGTGATATGATGTTATAGTACACGCAATATGTGGAGTGCTGCGCAAAAACGTTTGCGTCAGCCGGAATTCGAACCCAGATCTCACTCTTTCCGGGAGCGTATGCTAAGAAAGAGTGAGGTCTGGGTTCGAATCCCGGGTGACGCAAACGTTTTTGCACAGCACTCCACATATTGGGTGTACTATAAATTCTACGATCATTTTTACATATTATACCAGCACAATCAAATAGATTACTTGTTCTCTTTTGATTATTCTATTCCATGACGATTTGGGATAATATAAAGCAAGACACAATTTGATGATGGTAGACGCATAGAAGATTCAAGTTAATTGTTTTATATATCCAGCGTTGCAAACATCACTACCTTAGCTCGGCTATTCACTCGTTACCTGTCAGAAGGCAAGGTTCCTAGGCAATGGACAACCAGCAAGACCTTGTTGTTGTTCAAAAACGGAAACCTTCACGGACAGAACATTGGGCAAAGAGCAACCATGCGAACAAGAAGGGTTTTGAAAAGGATTTAGCGCCATAGACCATATCCACACGATCACAAGACTCATTGAAGTTTCACGAGAGTATAAAAGAACGCTCTTTCTCAATTTCATCGAATTGAAGAAAGCCTTTGATTCAGAACAAACAGTTCCAGGGCGTCTCACTTGGCACATTACGATCATTCGTTAGTTATATAAAGATTTCACAACCAAATTATCGCCATTCTGTAATGATATTAATATCGACGTAAGAAGAGGAGTTCTACGGGGCGATACAATCTCGTTAAAAGTATTCACTGCCACCCTCCAAAACGTCATGCGAACATTAGAACGGGACGATATGGGAGTGAAAAACGACGGTTGGCAATGGAACCATCTTCGCTGCGCTGAAGTTATCGTTTTTACAACAGCAAGCCTCAACCAGTAAGAATAAATGTTGACCAATTTCGATAACGCCTGTGAAGAAGTTGGTCTTCAACTAAATCTAAACGAAAACGAAGTTTATGAGGAACGGATGGATTTTGAATGCCCCATTCACGCTCAACGAAACAAACATCTCCGATTACTCCAGTTACGTCTATCTAGATTGTGAAATCAACATGCTGAGTGGCCTAGCTTCGGAGTTTGGTAGGAGGAAGCGTACGGCTTGATAAGCGTTTGAGAGCATCAAGCATGTAGAATGTGAGCAAAAAACGCCTAACTGTGCGCCCACTTTCTCGGCTTAACGATTATCGTTGCTTTAAGGTAAACATCAAAATTTGGTTGCTATGTTAGTAGGATAAAAGATCACTTGGCGTTATTGAACGCGCAGTCGGAATATCAATGCTAGGAGTATCCAGCATCTCGTAAATGAGGGAAAGGATCCAAAATTCTGAAATGCGTCATCGATCGAAGGTTGAAGATGCCGTTTTACACGCTAAGCTATCTAAGGTGGGCCGGACACGTGATGCTCTTTAACGACAACCGATGAACGAGAGCCGTTACCTACTGGAATCCTCGGAATATCAAGCGTTTCACAGGAAGACTACCGACCAGATGGTCCGATTTCTTAAGGAAAAGACCAAAGGAAAGACATGATGCTCAGAAAATCCCTAGAGCGATTACGACCCACTAGGCTACTCTTGAGCGCGATACGGGAAAAATGGAAGTGTTGCTGGTGACCGCTCGAGTCACTCGTCGATTAACGGGACGACAGATGATAGGTGATCCATTGTTTGTTAAGCCGTCAAATTAACTAGTAAGTAGCATCTAGCAAGTAGTTATAGCAATTTATTCCTTATCAAAGTCTTTATTTTGTTATGTGTCTGATGTGCGTTCTAAACTGCCTCAAAACTTGCACTATCGATTAGGTAGAATAATATAACAATGTACTAATTCACGATTTCAACGGACTTAACTGAGTATGGAATTGTTTTCAACAGCGTGGGCTAGAAAATGATTATTATTTATTTATTATCGAAGATGAAAACACCAGTTAGGAAGTATTTTGACGGAACTATGCAATGCAGTTCTTTCCTGGCTCGAGTTATTTGCATAAAATTTTTAGAATATTATTTAGTGTGATGCCAGCAATATGCTTGCTAATCAATATCGCGAGATACTGATTCTTACTTTGAGTATTTTCTTGGATATTTTCAGGAATGGATAAAAGAACAACTCACGAATGTTACAAAACATCCGATAGCGTACGATGAATTTGCAGAAATAGTTCGGTGATTCAAATACACTGGCGATCTTCGTCTTCAAGAGATTACAAATATAATACCTTGGAATCAGTTTCTCACTCAATTATTTGTCAAAGTTTTATAGATAATATCGAGCGAAACTGCAACGAGTTTTCAGTGTGGCTAACGTTTCGACATCTTTACCTTGTTCAGAGGCGAAATCATTTGAGATGAGTGTTCTCTTTTGTAAAGTCATCGAGTCAAAGTTAGTATATTACACGACCTCTGAAGTGAAGTAATTTCACTCAGCGTTGCTGTTTATTCCAAAAAGGTTCATGAAAATAGAAATTGACTTCATCCGGCTGCTTACCAAGATACAGGATGTTTCTTAGTCTCTACCTAAAGAACTTATTAGCCTTTATGGTGAAAATCTATTCTGCAGCACTGAGATGTAAAGAAACACTTGACTTATTGGTGAATCTTGAGGTTATCAGGAAGCTGGTTCTGGAAATTATTTCAACATTAAACAGCCAACAATTCACCAAAACTTGATAGACATTGAAGAACTGAAAAGGAGATTGCTGGATGTCACATGAAGCGAATAAGAAAGAGCGGGATCAATACTAGGAATTTTGGTTTTCGATTTTTTATGCGAGAAAAATGAGCCTTAGCTCTGCTATCACTCTTGATGCGATACTAGTCATTGAAGCTGTCAGCAACAAACCTTCAACTGGTTTGGTGCTGCACGCACATCACCTGTAACGCCTGGTGACTCGAGGGTGCATCACTAAAAATTCATTTTTCTTTATCGTAAGCAGTAGCAGCCCAGCAGGTCCTCCTCGTTCTAGATGGAGCGCGATACCATTGTTCTGAGCTTTACGTGAAAAAAGCGGAGTATCGGGTCGGTGGTCTGCCTTTGGAGCGCCTGATATGCAGAAGAATCCATTCGGTAACACCTTTAGTCCATCGGTTGTAGTCAAACGCATTCATTCAGTGTCTAACCCTACCCAATATTTATTAGCCTGAAGTTAAAACAGCGCTTTTAGTTGTCGACTGTTGACGCAAGTTAATAATTCGAATCCTTTTTTTAGTTCGCAGTGACGGGATACTCTTAGCATCGAACTCTTGAGTGCGCGTTCAGTAACGTTCATCTAACATCAACCGCTTATTTGCTTGATATTATAATTCTATATCGAAGAATGCTAAGTGATATGCAGAGTTTGAAATCTCAGACAAGAGTTGAATCCACGATTCACTCATTCAGCAGGCTTTCTCATTCACCCTGTTGCGTAGTCAAAAGTGAATTCCTCAATACAACTTAGAGCAGTTTGCACTGTAGCCGGTCAGAAATAAACTTCTCTAAATCCTTTTAAAAGCAGGATTGAAAATGTCAACGAAAACTTTGGCAGTAATTTGCGGCCTATGACTAGTTTATTTGATGAACATTTTGAAATTCCAGGTGAAACGCTCCGTTAAAGATGTATTACTACGAATCCAATGAAGTCTATCAAAAATTACAACTTGTTTATCTGGAATGTCAACAGTCTTTTTGTCTTTATTAATAAATTCAATCACAATCTAACCCTTGTTCATTCTCATGGGTATGTTTTTCAACCAATTGCCATTTGAAGCACCTTACCATATTTTTGTGCATTGAGATTTGAAGTCGTCCGTTGCATTTCAAAAGAGCTGATGAAAATTCCTTGTCACTTCTTGATTGAAACAAAGAAACTTGAGTCTATATATCAATTTTGTGTTTCATGTGCACCATGCTACGAATAAATAAACAAGTGCATTTATTAAATTATCATTACTATTCACAAATAATCTAATATGTCATCAGTTAAGTCGAGCAGGTACTAATGAATTATTCATCCATTCTATCACGTGTGAAAAATGCCCAGCAAACTGCGCTTTTTTGAGTGTGGTATAGGAGCTTTTGCTCTTGGTCTAAAAGTGGCCGCACGTAACCCTATCTATTGTCAAATACATTTGCCCTTAGCTTGGACCCTAAACACTTTAAGGACCAGTGTAGATAAATAGGCGGCGTCGCGACGTCGCTTGCGCGACAGTCTCAGGAGGCGGTGTCTGCATGCCCGTACATGCGTGTCTGGATGTCTGCTCCTGCCTTCCCACAACTCGAGTTCTTGCTTGCAAGCTATCGAATGATTACTAATGGTCTAGCGGAAAGCTCTGTTTGTTAAAAGGCAAGGAAACGTGACAACGCCAGCGATGAAGTTTCCCCATAGCCATAATTCAATTAAGTAAAATACTAAAAATTGTCTGTAAAGTTGAAAGAACACACTTTGTAAGTGAAATGTTTTCTTTTTGCATTGGCAAAATAAAGTTTGAAGGTCGGACCAGAAATCAAGGTTAGTACGAAAATAGGCATTTCTTAAGTGATCGAATGACTACAAAACATCAACTAAAAAATAAATGTTTTACTAGTTGGAAATATGATTCCTTTCATAGCGATGTGATCTTCTCGTTGAAAGATAACAACTATGTGGAATATGGAACATAGATGTTCTTTTTACTGAATTATCTCTGTGGAAGCCTTTTCTACGAAACACCATCATTTTATAATGATATTGCTTCCTCAGAACCTGGGTTTGCTTCCTAAATTCCATCGTCCCAGAGGGCTTCAGATACGCAGGCAGACACCGTCTGCATGTCTGGCCGTCTACACCTGCTTTCTCACGAAACGCGACGCCGCCATTACAGTAGCTGAGCAAGATTTGACGTCGCACAGCACAGTACGAAAGATACCGCTTGGTCCTTAAAGGGTTAACATGTGGTTCAAACTGTTCGCGTTGGTGCTTCAAAGCTGAGCGATTGTAGCTCACATATTTGTACAACAGAAGTATTTTCTTTAGGGAGGCGATACGGTAGTTTATTTTGTACGCTACTATATGACATACTTTAACTGAAGTCTAGGTCGTATTTGATTAGAGTAACTATGTCAAAGTAAAGTTTCTTTTGCAAGTGCAAAAGCTTCGGACTAAAAACATCTACCGAACATGTCGGCTGGTTTGGATCTCTGGACAGCTGTGGGAAAATATTCTAAGATTTGAATTCAAACTTTAACCTTTCCTAAAACCAAATTCAAGAATTCGCACGGTTTTCTCCACCTAATTTTGTTTCTTTTCATTTAACCCTATGTGGCACTTTTTTTAGCAAATAGTGATGAACCGCTTGATAGCATGATCAAATTAGTCAGTAATTATGATAAACAATAAAGCTGTTACTTCATATGAACTAAGCCCTACAAATGATGTGATGAATGTGATAGACAAAGATATTCCTCCCTTCTATGAGCGCTGTCATCCTCTCCGCCTCCTTCAAAATGCGGATTTCACTGAATTTCTAAAGTTAAAGCACCGGTTTTTCTTAGTCTATTTCTTCATTACGAATTATTTATACTGTTCGTAATCTCGCTCACAATTATGTGAGCACTGACTTATACTTTCTTCAGAAATCATTAAAACGTTTTTCCAGAGTTCATATCTTAACTCGGAGTAAGCTTTATCAGCACAATTCGCTGCTTTTCTTGTTGAACCAAACACGAGGGTTCTAAGATATAATTCATCCAAGGAGCTGACTTTGGCGGTTCCGCTCTCTTAGATGCCTCAAAAGGTCAGTCTGTTCACAACTCAGTGAGCAACACCTCCATTATTTCTTTAGCAGGAACACCGAACATGGATTTCAACTGCATTATGCACAAAATAATCTTCATCATATTCACCGCTTTTTACAAGTCCCCCACTAAGTTGTTCAAGTGGTGATTATTCGGAGAGTTAACATGAACTCGTCATGCACCTCTCACATCAAACTAACAGCTTTATATACTGCCTCGTATCACGTCTGACAACAAGGTATTCCCCCTTGCGAATCATGCTTAAATAGAGGGCATTCATCTAAAACGCTTCAAAAATTTTATGCGCTGAAGTTTTATGGTCCTGGTTGAGGATGATAATTTCCACTTCAAATCGTTTCCGTTATATGCCTGAATCCTATGCGAACTTAATGGGTAATTTGGTCTTAAGTTATCTTGTCTAGATTTCTTCTTTGCGGACACTAAGTGCTTACCCGTCTTATTATTGTACTTTTCACCACACGCTGTACACGTTAAGTAAACTGTACTCGTAATCACCTTCTCTACCGCAAGGAAGTTTCACATTTTTATATCATAAATAGACTGTCGTGTATCGGTTGTAACTAGCTGGTGTCTTAGATTAATCGGTGATATTTTATTAATCGAGCAATTCTCTTAGCTTTCCTTCTCGAGCAGCGTTTTATAGCCATACTTATCTCGCTTGAAAAGAAAAAAACGAGTGAATTTGACTGTGCTTTCCTTGAAATTGTAGTTTCGAGGGAACTTCTAATGGCTACTACTTTGTATTTCCTACAGGCCTGAAGGATTTGACGCACCCCTAGACGAGAGCTCCAACTAATGCAGAGTCTCGCTTATCCTCCCAGTCTTATTGAACGAGACAAGTACACCTGTATAAAGTTGTTTGAGGGCAGTCTTAAAGAATCAGTGACGATTACTGAAGAATCACCAAGTACTTTGAGGCCTCTACTAGTTCGCAGCCAATATACGACAGTCTCCGCACAGCGGAACAATGCCTAATATGCCCTAACGGAAGAGATGGTGATTGCATGCGCATAGATGTAGTTTACCTAGTCCTTTGTAAAGTGCGCGGCGAAAAATACATTGGTGACACGAGGCTTTGTGTCCGCATAAAAGAGTATCTAGACATTTGAGTGTTTTCTCAAGACCACGCTCAAATTTCAACACATCTTTCAACTATTATTCGAGCCAGCAAAGCGCTGTTTATATTCAGTGATAATTTCACTTGATAGACAGTGTAAAATGTTTGTCGTCGTGTATTCTAGTATAGGGGACTGAGCGCCCTGAGAGGATTGGCTAAAGACGAATGGTACCGTCCGACTGATGAACCGTCAAGGTCGAA
Organism: Parelaphostrongylus tenuis; assembly: GCA_019055375.1. NCBI lineage: Eukaryota > Metazoa > Nematoda > Chromadorea > Rhabditida > Metastrongylidae > Parelaphostrongylus > Parelaphostrongylus tenuis. Next base: position 17,798 of record JAHQIW010000205.1, on the reverse strand, counting down.
ACACGTGTATTGGGCTCTATAAGTCTGTCCTATAACAGATCACTTGACATGCTGGCTCAGATAATAATTACGAGATATGGAGATAATTTTGAAGTGGAAATCACCATACTCGTCCAGAAATATGAAACAAAAGTATGTGAGATTTTGGGGACGTTTTGGACAATCACCACCATTGCAAGCTGAACTTCAAAATCACCGGTTATATGAAATAGTATATGAGACTATATACTTCCGCAGACTTTTCAGTAGCCTTTCACGAGGTTTGGTATTACATCTTATTATGTACCCACGTTTTAAGAACCGCTAAATAAAAAAGCAAAGTATATGAGATTGTTATTTTGATGCGAAAGGTGTATTACCAGTCCATGTATTTCTGTCGAGTGGCCATCACTTGAACAATTAACTACACGACTTATTAGAAGCGGTGAGTATATTCAAGGTTGTTTTGTGCTTGATGCGATTGAAAACTACTTTTGGTGGTTTTTTTTTCTATAGGGTTACTAGAGGTGTTTGGCTGACTGGACTGCGGACAACGTAGTAGTTCCATGTTGTGAAGAAGGCAAGACCGTCGAAACACCAGCTGTTCGAATAATTTGAATTATAAAAACGTTATGTTTCTCTCAATAAGGAAAAAAGCGATTATTAAAGATTGCCGGTGTTGATAGATAGTCGGTTTTGGAACTTAATGATATAAAATAAACCGCTAGAATTCATACATTTCTAACCAATGAAGGGTATTTTTAAAAATTGTTTGCATTGAATTCTTGACATATGGAAGTGGTGAAGTCGTTGAGGACAGTTTCGTCTCCAGGTTGCTTTCCAGAACATTTTTGGAGCACCAAGATATTGAGATGCCTCAAAAAGTATAGTCGGCAAGCCAAAAGTCTGCTGAGTGCTGTGAGTGGAGAAGAGTTGCATAGCCCAACTTTTTCGCCTTTTGCAGCTCCGGTGGTGCGACTAATGACTGGATCTTGGAAGAAGATTGATTACTCCATGTCGGCTAATGCAAGGCGACGCCGCCGGAGTTTTCGATCTGAATTGTTGGGCGTATTTCTCTGATGCAGTTGCTTCACCAGGATGGTGAATCTTGTGACTGCTATTCTTTGGTGCGACATTCATTTGCCAAGTTTCTTTGACTATGAAGAGTTTTTTAGATGCTCCACGACAGTTGAAGTGAATGCATTGAGAAATTCCACAAGCACTCGTAAGAATGCGAAAAAAACGAACAAAGCTTGGGACCTGAACTAGCTTTAGATCCTCTGTGACCCTTGGCGGCGCATGCTGTAAGCCACTGAATAAACTGAAACAGAAGGGCAGAGCAGAAGCTCAGATTGTGAAGTGAAAATCTTAGTAAGCTCCGAGAAGGCAGATCGTGAGGAATTTGAATTCACTATAGTTTCAAAGTTTTGCTCGTTTCTAGCACTCTTCTGGTCAATTTTTACATCGTATAATGAAAATCTCCATTCTATCTTTGTCAACAACAGAAAAACCTCTGTGACCTCCCTCATTTTCATGTTCAATTTCGACATGACGGAATATTCGTAATCAACATGGCGTTGCGCGTACGTAAATAGTTTCTTATTTCCATAGAACGATCTATGCTGCGTACGTGGGTGTGTGCAGTCGAAGGAATGAATATGTCCAAATTGCTATTTTGATGTATCTGAAATAATACCCTTAGGAATGTGTGCAATATAATTTGCAACAAAAAGTGAAATTTAGAGTGTAACCTAACTGCGAGTTGCGGAAGTGCATAAAATGAGCTGTGCAACGATTATTAATAATACACCGTTCAACATAATGCAAGTGCAAAGCTGCTATTAAATTTCGAGCAACTGAATAATATCTGCCACTGGCGTGTTGCACAGTAACTTTATCTATAATCATTACATACTCGAAAGCCGCTGATAATTCGTCTTTGTAAAGGTTAAATGCAAATTGGATACATATGATATTGTCTTCAAACTCATATGAAGGCAATCACACAGTAAGTTTCTTCCATTGCGTCTTTACTCATTTAACTGATTTGCATCTGTAGATTCAACCTACCAGACGATTTGGTGTATGCTTTTTATGTAAGCAGTGGCGTTAGCACGCTTAAGACAAAGCCTCTCGCTTGTCACGGACATTTTTACTTCACGCCTGTACTATTGATCAGGCTTGTCTGAGTTTCTCCTAGCAAAAACTATTCATGATAACTTACCTTTCTAACCGTACTCTCGACATTAGACGTGAAAACTCTCAGTGAGGTGTGCCATTATCACATTGGTTACATAACCATAAACCAATGAACTTGAGGAACCGATCATGATTCTTCCACTGACAAGAATATTTTCTTGGGTGGCTCTATTTCTAACTCACTATTCTTTTCAAAACATGAGTGCGAAACCGTATAAGTGGCAGACTTTTGTGTATCCGTCGCAAAAATAAATTATTTAATCAGGTGTGACATCAATTTCAACTTTTATATGTGTAATGGATAACACGTGAAGCACGCGGAGGGGTCACCACAAGATCGAGCCTAAGCTCACTTGGTCTTCCAGGTTTTGCTCGTACCACAGATTTGTTATGGATGAAGTTCACATCGCATCGTGCCATAAAAAAATAAGCAAAAATTGTTGGATTGTCCCATGAGTTATTTCGCACTATTGTTCTACACAGTTTTTTTACTTTGGGTGACTGCCAAAAGGGTGTGGTGTGTTGAAGAATGTTCTAGTAGCTTCAGCCAAAGTATAGGATGCTAGTATACTAGACCATACATTAGCAACTAGACTTGCCAGCTCAATTAGAATTCAACTCCGTGCTTGGAAGATTATATTCTCAGTTTTTTTTTTGAAATTGGCGGGACAAGCTGTTTTGGGAAGTGTTCCACAACAAGCTGGCAATAATAAGCGGCGCCTACTGGAAACTACTCTGAAATGTGGTCGCAGCAGCGCGAGAGAAACGTGCAAAACAACTTAGTGTCTCCCTCCTCTACATCACAATAAAAAGATAGCTGGCCACATGTTGAAGGTATTCACCTGGCCTACTCTACCATCCACCATGAGTCCTGATGTTGCCCCATCGGATTATCATCTCTTCTGCACCCTAAAGCAGCATCTATGGAAAAGTAGTTCCAAAGACTACAACTGGCTCAAAAGTGGACTTAGCGACTTTTTTGATAGTCAGCCCCATTCTTTTGCGGGCGAAAGCATCTAATCTTTGCGCAGCAAATGGTTGCATATCACTTTCATGATTGTGATTATATCGCCGATCAATTGATTTTTCCAAAACAATAATAACTGGAGCATCGAATTACAAAAGGAACTATGGAGCAACACAACAGAGGTCATAACTGTATCATTAGAATCACCTATATCACCCGTCGTCTCGTTGGTCGTCGACTGACTCGAGCGGGTATCAGCAACACATCCATATTTCCCTATCGCGTGCAAGAGTAGCTCAGTAGGTCCTTTTCGCTCCAGGGATTCGCTGAGCATCATATCTTACTTCTATACCTTTCGTGAAGAAATCAGACCAACGGTCTTCTTGCTGAGCTCTTAATGTCCCGAGGAATCCAGTCGGTAACGGCTCTCGTCCATCGGTTGTCGTTGAAGCGCATCACGTGTCCGGCTTACCTTATTTTCGATATCCTGGCGTGCAGGACGGCGTCTTTGATTTCCGATCATTGACGTAGATCGGAACTTCGGACCCTTTCTCTCATTTGCGGGATACGAGATACTCCTACCACTGACCTTCCGACTGCGCGTTCAATAACACTAAGTGATGTTTCATCCTGCTTACGTAGCGACCAGGTTTCCGCTGCATACGTTAGGGCAGTGGTAATCGTCGAGTCGAAAAGGTGGGCACGGAGTCGGATGTTTTTGGTCTTCTTCACTACATCCTCGATGCTCTTAAACGTTCCTCAAGCCGCTCTTTTCCTCTTGCTGATCTCTGAACTAGGTCATTCATCATGTTAATTTCACAATCTAGATAGACGTAACTGAGCATTTCGGAAATGTTCGTTTCGTAGTTTCTGTCGGATTTAGTTGAAGGCCAGTCTTTCCACAGGTGCTGTATAAATCAGTCGACATTCATTCCGCTTGGCTGATGCTTGGTGTTATCAGGACGACATCATCAGCAAAGCAAAGATGGATCAATCGTCGACCGTCAAGTTCCACTCCCATATCGTCCCATTCTAATGTTCGCACAACGTTTTGGAAGGTGGCAGTGAACGATTTTGACGAAATTGTATGGCCTTGTCAAACCCACCTTCTTACATCAGTGGTGATATTTTAGTGCAATAGAAATATTTTGGTCGTGAAATCTTTGTAGAGCTCACGAAGGAACTTACGTAACGAGTTGGTACGCTCTGGTTATCCACAGCCTTTGTAACCGCTTCTGTTTGCGCTGAATCAAAGGCTTTCTCTAGATCAATGAAAGTGAGACAGAGTGGTCTTGTGTACTCTCGTGAAACTTCAATGAGTCTTGTAATCGTGTGGATGTGGTCTGTGCTAGTAAATCCTTTTCGGAACCCTACTTGTTCGTATGGCAGCTCTTCGTCCAGTGTTTTTTCAACCCTGTTTAGGACGACTCAGTTGAAATGTTTATAGAGAACAGACAGCAAGCAGATTGGGCGATAATTGCCTATGTCCGTTTTTTAACAACAATACGGTGTTGCTGGATTTCCATTTGATGGAAGCCTTGCAATCTGACAGGTAACGAGTGAAGAGCCGCGCTAGGGTGTTGATGAGAACTCGCGGTAGGTTTTCCAGGTGTTCTGGTCTAATCCTGTCTGGACCAGGTGTAGTTCTGTTCTTCACCGACGATACAGCATGTCGGATATCGGATGGGAGGACCGATGGAAAGACCTGCTCATCCTCTCTTACTTTATATGACGGTAAGAGGACATGGCTAGCGAAGAGATCCGAGTAGTACTGGTGGACGATTTTCTCCACAGCCCTTCTGGAAGCTGTAAGTGTCCCGTCAGGGTATCGGAGTGCAGTCACCGTGGTTTTATAGTTGGCGAAGCCTAGCTGGGCTTTGCGAATGCTCTTTCTAGCTTTTGCAGCTTCTACCATAACTGCTGTTCGTCTCTCTTTAAGGTCCTCTCTTATCGTTACTCTACAGCGTTTCACAAGATCGGACGTAAGGATTCGGTTGCCTGTAGCTCATGCGATTCCACGTTAACGTATCAGCGTGTCTGCGGATACAAGCGTCTTTTCGTGACCTTAGGACTCTCGGCTTTCATAGCGCAAACGTGAAGATATTCAACGAGCCGATCGTATTCTTCGTCGATGTTGCTGACAACGGTATCTTTCCAAGAGCCGACTAATGATTTGAATAATCCCAATTTATGGTAGCTCTGGGACTTCGTTGTTTGAATTTAGCGGCTTTCTCTCCTTTTCGCGAAAATCGGAACGTTGCGCGAAGGGAGCGATGGTATGATCCCGTGTAGAACTTAGGAACAACAGCGACATCGGTCAGGCAGAACCTTCGATTTACTACGGTGGGGTCTATTTCGTTATGGTACTCTCCAATGGGAGACTTTTACTTCCATCACTGAGAGTGAGACTTTTGGAATTCTGAGTTACCATGGATCGTTTGGGTCGTCATGGTAAACTCAGAAAGCCTCTCACTCTGTTCAATCGCAAGCAGCGCAGATGGTCAAAGCCGGCATAGAACCACATCGTTTCAAGCGTTATCGTCCGCCACGGGTTGTTAGTTGTTCAAGTGAATCGATGCTCGCGATCAAATTCGATTTGACGAGGATGCCAACGCCGCCGACACCTCTGCTATCGCATGTTTCAAGGAGCAGTTCATTTCCGGTGTCATAGACAGCGTGAAAAGGAAGGCGCCTTCTTGTCTCAGCGAGGCCAATGACTTCGTACCTTATCCTTCTTTCACAAATCAATAGATCTTCTACAGCGGATTTGTGAGCATGGGTTCTTGCATTGTAGGTACAGATAATCATTTTAGTACTTTTCGAGCTTGGCAGCCTAGTTTTGACCCTGAGAATTTAGCAGCCTCTCCGTGCTCGTCCTACCTGGCGCTGCCGTACCAGGATCTCTTTCGGAATCAGGGGAATAAGGGCCGTATTTGTTAGTGTTTTTAGCAGTTTATTACCCAACGTATAGCTTTCTGGGTTCTAAACGTGGGGGCTGGGTACTCACGAGTAGCTTGCCAGTCTCACTCGGAGGAGCGGGAGGAGCTTATTTGTTGTGAGCGACTCCAACCGCCTCTCATGTACTTTCCAGCCGCTTGATTGCATGCTTTTGGCAGATTTGACTCGTAGAAATAGAGTTTTATCAATTCAGCTCTGCAGAGGCAGGTAGCTCATCCTCTGGATCTATATTCGTCTCTGAGAGGCACACGGCCGCTTTTGGTTCGCGTTTATTCCTCTGTCCGCCACCTGGGGACGTGCCACCGTGCCCTTTCGACTAACCGGGCGGAATCCCTTAAAGAGGGAGATCCGTGAATCTTTCGAAAAAGTATATTTATGTTGCATCTGCGAAGCTACCTTCAATGTCCAAGTAGATTCTTTGCCAAGAATACGTTTGTTAAATGAACTGCACAGAACGAACAAATTAGAACAAACATTGAACATCCAGCTAGGGTTTGTTTCTACAGCAGTTTGCACTATATCAATATAAAATCACGTGTTGCTTTTCTTTCTAATATTCTCTTTCACACAACGGATTCTCGTCTACTCTTTCTAAATTATTTTATCCAACATATAATAGGTTCTTACATGATTCGCTAATACATCTACTGAATGGATACTAGTATTTTTCGTTCCCTCACATTCATCATGAGCGAAGGTCTCAAAACTTTGTTTATGAAGGTGGGCAGCTCTGCTGAGGAACTTTTGTCCTCGTAACAAATCTCGTTGTTTTGATCGAGTCGCCTTTACGTGGAAATTTGAGATAGTCATGCTAGAGCGTTCCCACAGAAAGTGAAGGAAATAAGCTGTGCCCAACAAGTCTGTAGAGGTTTAGTGGGCCCCAAAGCGGCGTCGAACTAGGCATTTATTGGATTGTTCGCGCACTATAGGGGATCAATACCACTGAGCTCTACAATAGCTCAAGTATATAGTTTTCGAAAGAAGGAGGCCAAGAAATAAGAAAGCTGAAGTGGCTAAATTCAAAAATCTTCCGGTAAAGTAGTTTGAAAACTATAAAATTGAACGAAATTGCTTGTCCCAATAGAATCGTGACATATTGCTGCTAAACTAGTGCCGATTTGGCAGTGTAACTAAAAGTCAGACGTTTCTATTAATTTAATAACTTTCAAAGCAATTTCTGCCAAAGTAACAAAACTAAATATGTGATTGGTAAGATTTTTCACTCGAACAGATAATAGTTCTTCTAAACACATATGTAATAAGTTTTTGTTTGAAAATACATACCTGTAACACCACATTTATCAACGATATGGGCTTTAGTTTGAGGAATCTTTCATATGAAGTTATGTCTTCGTCATTCTCAATGCCGTCTGGGTGCTTTCAAGGGTTTAACTGGCTCAATTTCGGAATCGTCTCATTGTTCCTTTTCTTCTTTCAATGCATGCCTGGCGGTCTTCTAAACACCGCAATACTTGTCATCATCATATACTTATGAGTTCGCATAACGTTATTTCGAGTATTGCTTATAATTTTAATGAACTAGTATCACTCTCTCGGACTATCTTTCTTACGTTACCAACAATGCCGTTTGAAATGGTATATTTATGTTGGCGTAGTTAGAGCTTACGATGCATAGTAGTGGGAACTTGTTGAGAAAATTCAAGAAAGGAATAGTTATCGAAGCCGTGTCGGACTTTGTTTTGAGTGAGTGAATATTACAACTGGATTTCTATTAAATGGGAATGTTCATTCTGAGCACATGTACTGTCGGAGTACCAGATCAGAAAAAGAGGTAAAATGCTGCAGTTGAGGGTGTTTCGTTTTCTGCATACTGGATTATAATCGCTTTAGATGAACCTCACCCTTTCTAGTGCTCTGCATCAACCTTTGCAATTTCAGCCATCATCGTTGCTCTTTCATTCTTATGAATAGTTTTTGTAGCTTTCGCAGCTTGCCTGTGATGCTTTGAAAGCTCCAATGTAATTTGGTGATAGTCAAGGACTCGAAAAACTCCACATTAGCCGTCAAGCTGAGACTTTCTGGGAACAGCATATTGGCTTATCTATCGATCTTTTCATGAAAAAAATTCATATGAGACGTTCACATTTTTTTTTCGACGGTAATGTCATATGCTAATAAAATTGTGTCCGAGACTTATAATTTCCGTATCAGTGTTTGGTCTGATAATAATTAGGCAGTTAGAGGAACGATTTTGAAATTCTAGTCGAAACTGAAATCAGAAAAACAAAATTATTCCTCTAAATTCATAGAAAGGAAAGAGTTAACCTGGTTAGGAAATGATTTACGTGAAAATGTGATAAAATTCCGTTCGATGTGTTTGATATTCTGTCCGAATAATTTCACATTGTTTTTCTATTAATACACAAGATTAAAAATTAGAAGTTTCACTTAAACTGAAAGTGGTTTGACTAGATACCTCCTATTCGAATGAGTTACTTATGAAATTTTCATCAAAACAAAAACTTACGCTACTCGATGTAATCACCTTCCCAGCGCGAATCTAGTCCATCGCAGAAAAATCAACTTCATGACGATGCGAATTTCATAGCCTTTCAACTCACATATTTGGAGTCGAATTCTGTTCACATAGAAGAAAGAGAGAGCGGCTTTCTTATTACCGGACGAACAAATATTGTAATAAAAAACATTGTAGTTCACACACTTAGACTGAAAGAAACTAATGAAATAGGCCAACTTTAGTAAATATTACACACAATTTCAGTGTTGTTGTTTGACTAGATTTTTTCAACTAAAGACTGATGCAAGCTATTAAACTACCCATGTCATGGCTTTTCAAATTTTTTGTCATCGACATTGACTATTCATGATCGTTTGTGAAGAAATAACCAGTCTTGGAGTCACGTTCAGGCAAAAAGCAACTTGTGATGTTCGTCAATTCCTAGCCGTGTTTCCTCGTCAACATGTGATTGGTTTAAGTACATATCACACATTTTCGTTTTGCACTGTGGCTTGTAAAAGACGGACGCTCAATTACGAACCATTGAGGCATGGATATGTCGACTTTTTCGAGTCAAGCTCATAACTAATCGACTAAATGTTGTCGTCAGCTAGATAAGAACTTCTAGAAAGATAAAAAATATCTGAATTCAAAGTTTTCAAGTTTCAGAATCTCGACTTCATAGCAAAGACATGCTGAGATCATCTCGAATGAATATCAATGTATCACGAACAGAAAGTGCAGATTTTACAGAAGAGCAATTTCTGGAGCAAGATTTCTATAAAAATGTAAGTTTTAATTTGGGGAGATTTTTATTATGTACAGTATAATGTGGTGACGAAATTATGCCACAGTTACTGGAAAAAGAATGTTAATAGAGGTTCAGTTTGGACACAACTACGCTCATAAGGACACTGTTGACTAATTTTGCACAACATTTTTCAAATCACCCATATACACCGAAGGTCGTCCTGCTTTCAAGGAATTGCTTGCACATTATTTGGTATATTACTGGCTGGGAAGGATTTCTCCTTATCTCTACGAACCATCGTTGAGGCGTCGCTTGTTGCTCACATAATAAGCCACTCTCTTGTCAGTGCTAGCCAGGAAGGTTTTCGAATTGACTAGGATATTTCTTGCAATATGGAAGTGATTTCTAACAAGAGCCCATTCTTAGCTGCCTAACTAGAATTTGGTACACTGCTATATATGAGCTCTTTCAAACTTCGTCAAGCTAGTCAAACATGCACCAGCGATTAGAGGTGAATAGCTTCCGAAGCAATTCCCCTGAACCTCAAAAATTAAGAAAAAGCAGAAGCAGGCTTATATAGAATATTCATTTTATAGCAAGCACGTTGAAAACCTTGAAATACATACTTCAAAGCTAAATAGTAAACGATTTCAGTTCTCAGTGGTCTATGCATTGCCAGTGTCTAATCACGACAAACGCTTCACTGATGGCAATTGCATCGTTTTATGCGCTTCTTTTCATAGTTGGTACATGTGGTAATGCTGCTCTTCTAGCGGTTCTACATCATGTGAGAGCGTCAGATGCTAGGTGCACATTTTATATAATTTTATCCCATTTATTCACTTCTTATGTAGAATTGCAGATCGAGGAATAATACAACTTTAACTTATATTTGTATATTGTGCATAGTTGATTTTCTAAGTATGCTCCCGTTACCGATGACAATTATTGATCAGGTTTGTTCGATATCGTTTATTCCTCAGATATATGCGCAAGAATAACTTGACCCCATATTAAATAAAACACATAAATTGAGCGATTATTCAATTTAGTACGTAAACACATAGCTGGTATGACTAGTTCACGCTATTTCTCAAAACTTGCTAACATTGTGGTGTAATTGAGATCAATATTTTCTTGGTATTGATGATATTTGCATAATACGGCATGTTGACTAATAATAAACTCGTCTACATAAATCGCTGAACATCTCCTTTTTTTGCTAGAAAGCGAGCAATTTTCAAAGGTCGAGTAATAAGCTTTTTTTTTGTTAGAGTGTCTAGAAGATTCATTTTAGATGTTTGTTCATCATGTGTAGGTTTTTTCTCTATAAGTGCTCTATTGAAACGTTTTACCTTTTGGAGATACTTGGTTTTTGGATGTTCGGCACATTTGCTTGCAAGGTTCTTCGCCTGCTCGAACATATTGGAAAAATTTTTAGCACTTTCATACTTGTTGCGTTCAGTATAGATCGTTATTGTGCTGTTTGTCGTCCGTTACAGGTTTTCTTTGGGTTATTTTCTTTTGATAATCAGTATCGTCTTAGTACTTTTCTTCTTTGATTTCAGCTTCAAATTCGTAAGCGTCGAACTGTTCATACACTTTTGAGTGGAATGTTTTTATTTACTTGTATTTTATTATTTCCAATTCTAATATGCGCACATTCGAAGGTAAGTTCTATTCTAATAAAATGTTGGATGTAAAGCCCACGAAAAAAATCTAAATACCAACAAATGATGCGTTTATTTTATCCCTTCGGGACGGAAAATATCTACTTGGATAAACAATTTTCTGAAAGCTTTCCTTAGTGGAAAAAAAACTTTTTCTCTCAACTACTACTTATTTGTTATTTGAAAAAGTGTTCAGATGAAGCGTTGTTAGAGGAAAAAGAAGATCACGTCTTGAGTTCGAAGAAATTAGCTCGTTACTCGAACAGCATAGTGGGTTCATTTGGCAATGTGAGACAAAAAAGCTTGTGCCTATAAAACGACAGAACAAAAAAGTTTGTGCCTTCTACAACTTCGATACAAGAACTTGAAATTTTTTTCGATATGGGAAAAAATTCAAAAATAACGAAACTTGAGGGCTTCTGGAATGACACTGAGCACAATTATTCCAACTACCGCCTCGAATTGCGCTTCATTCGAAAGGCGCAAATTTTCTTTATTTATTTAGGTATTTCTCCTCCATCTCGGGAAAATTTCTAGGGCTTTTATTTTAGAGTCTTAGAAGAAGAGACTTTGTTGTATCGTTCTATAGGTGAAAACGTTTCTTTGCTTCACGTTACTAAATAAGGCGCTATAAAGTTCAATCTGCAAATTATTTGCTTCAGACGCAAGACGTGGTTTCCTTTTTGTTCTAAGTATTGTCAAAATCTGGCCCCAGAAGGAGTGTTTTGCTCCTTCAACGCAATATGATTTCAAACCAGTCACATTATAGAATCGCGGAAATTTAGGCGTTCGACCATTGTTTACTGGATGTATACAGATGAGGTTATTTTTAGCGCGAGAGACTTCTAGATATTCGCGTATCCAAATGGATACATTCCGTCCTAGAGGGGTTAATTTAGTCGTCGTATAATAACTGTTCAAATTTTTTTCAAATTGCGAAATTATAGTTCAAGTACCAAATTATTATTTAGGAATTGATAATACACGAGAAAATCGATTTAGTGCAAAAAACGGTCACGAGAATGCATTTGTATAAATGTGTCGATGATCTTGGAAAAACTCTGTTTATCGTTTTTCACTCTTTATTGTTTTCTATTGGTAAGCTCTACCGTTCATTTGCTTTTCCTGTTTCTAAATTACTGGAGACATTTAAGACGGAAATTTTATAGGCATACCTAATGCCATTACTTTTTATGGTTTATTTTTATTATGGAATGTTGTTACATCTATTCAAACAAGAGCGAACGATAAGACAGAGTTTACTTCGGCGAAGTGGCTTTGACGACAGAGTCAGTCATTTTCGAGTAAATCTTGAGCACTTTATTCTACTATATTGTAGATGCAGCCTTTTAGGTATTCTGATATAGTCTTATTTCAGATTCCTATTGGTCAGATTGCTGTCTATACACTAGCTATTTGTTCATTTCATTTTCTCTGCTGGTTAGTTGTGCATTAATCTTTTTCTAGCACTTAAATGATTATTTTTTATCCTTGTATCTGCATGGAATAAAAGTTAAAACACACCTCCAATACTCATTCTAACAATAAACACCTTCAATTTGAGGACACCTTATTGGATTTCGGTGCTGTATTCTCTGTACGTGGAAATAATTAATCCAAACTCAATGCTTGAACCACCATCATTCAAATTTATCTATTTTATGTATACCGTGCATGCTCTTCCATATATAAATTCGGCATCAAACTTTATTCTATACGGATTACTCAATAGACAGGTATCAAATGAAGCTACTGCGTTCTCTTTAATTTACACTCCTCGTCATAAAAGCCTACTTTGAAATCTTAATACTTCCTACATTCAAATCGTTTCCACACATTCATCTTGCACAAAGGTCTTCGAATATTTCACAGTTGCTTCGACTGCTGGTTTACCAACTAATCTCCTTCTAAGTGTCATAGAATGCTGGTCGAAGTGTTTCTCTTTGCAATCTTAGAGATAACCAGAATAAGGCGTTCCCTGATTAATTACAGTAATGTTGGGGAAAGGGGTTTAACCAGTATTTTTTTTTCAATACACTACATTACAAACTACTGTGCTACTCCGCTCTTGATGAAACTATATAACACAATATATTATGACATAGAAAAAGCATTCCAACAGTTCTTAATTCGCCTTCATCAGTCGATGCCGAAACTTTTACTGCATCAAATCGACTACCAAGTATTATCTTCTATTCGGGTTCGTTCAAAAATGTCGCCTGTACTGGACACGTGTAGTGCTGTGATGAAACACAGAATGCACATTAAATCGTCGTTGGTTTAATAATGTGTCCCGTGCTCACCAAATCATCGATTCCAATGGTAATAGAGAAAACTGAAGTTTAAGTTATCTGAGATGGTAGCTGCAGTGAAATAGTAGATCGCTAGACCACGATAAATAATTCTATAGGCCAGATATTCACACGTCTGTTCTGCTTGATTGAGATCAATGCGTGTAGCATCCCTCATGATTTAATTAATGCCAAACACTTCACGCTTTATCACCTTGAATTCCTTCTGATTGCTAAGAAATTCAAGCATGCGGCTGCAAATATCTGCCCGTCTTTTTCTTATGTGTCAGCGTTTTCCACCCAGTGTGTTGTGGCTATTTGAAGGACACGAAAAGCGTCGTGTTTTTGGTGTCTCGAGTAATTTCTATTGAGTTGCTCGATGTTTTCATTGCGTTCTCGACACTCGTGACGATTAGCTACCAACTACTCTTAATGACAGGGTTGATGTTAGGACGCAACGCACGTCCAAGCCGTCGAATTTACGACTAGTTTTGTGAAGCAGCGGTTTCTGTTTATACACATATGGGCAGGTACAAGGCCTAAACTCCCAGTCTGATGTACGTGATATAAGACGCTTCTGTTATCGCTGTCTAGATGCGTAATCAGTTAAGATGATGACTCCTTCACCGTGCTTACGTAGTATGTCGTGTACCGAAGCGAACGTTGAAGTGAAGGAATTGTGAAGATTAAAAGATGGTTATCGTACAGCTAACATTTTCCAAACTTTAATCTCGGCAGTTTTTCGAGTATGATACTAGCAATTAGTAGGACAACATAACAATTGTTAAATTTTATATTTCTTACCCTAATTTTACGCCCACATAGAATAATATTTTTGAGCTGCATCACTATGCACGCAGTAAAGGCTCAAGAAGTAAAGGTCTCCATGCCAAGGCACTTGTACGAGTTACGGATCACAATGGAGTGGTTGATATACGTACGTTTAATTTGAACAGATTCAAGAAATAGTTAAGTTCTATGACAAAGGATCCATTGTAGTTTTGTGCAATGGGAACGCTTAAGGTTAATGTAGTGTATTTTGACTATTGCGGTTCCTTTGTTGCACCATCACACATAACCTATGGTACCTATACCGTAGTATCCGTACGCACAAAAAAAAAATATGCCCTCTTCATGCTATCAACCACTTTTGAACCTCTTAAGTTTTTGTTTGAGCCCACTTTGTTTTTTGTGAGCCGATCAGTAGGAGGACTATATTAAGAATCGTAATCGCCGCATTGGAGCTAACGGTTAATTTTTCAATAGATACTGATCCATGGTGTCGTTTATTCTCGTTAAAGACTTTCAATTGAGTCAGATTTTTGTAAATTTATTCGTACATTGTCACCCAAGTCGTTTGTGATACTACCAACTGGTAAATGTTCCAGACTAATGAGTCAGGAAGTCGAGTGAAAATCAATAGATTTTTACTCGTTATCGCCTATCAGAACTACTTAGTGACTCTCTATGCTCACGGAATGAAGAATATCAAGCCCAGATAGTGGTGTTTGTTGAGGGAGATTTCAGAGTTATCTTCCATAGGTTTACTGTTACCTGGGATTTCGAATGTAAATGACCACCTAATTATAAGCTCTACGGACATTGATTAGGGAAGAAGCATCAAGTTTAAGAGATGTTTCGCTGTCCGGGAAACATTCTACAACCACAACGATTGAACCTTAGCGAAGTGTCCAAATAGTTTTCTGATTTTTAGCTTGCTTGAGAAAAAAAAATATCAGAAAGTTCCTTTCAGAGAAGAAAAGATTGATGCTATAATGTTGGGTTGTTTTTTTAAGATGAAGATAATTTCACAGCATTAAACTATTCAGGAGGTTCGATCGTGCCGCCTGCTTCACCGGCATTGAAGCAACAAAAATCTCGTGTTATTCCACCATCGTCTTCCCCCAAAAACGTATATTTTACTTATACTTTGAAAGCAGAGATAAATAATGAATGGATAAAGCTCTCGACGTTGATCAATCCCTCAGGGATGCGCCATGCATTTGTCTTCAAATTCTTAACTTCGTTTGAGGTGATTGAATGCACATCTGGCCTTTACAATGACTCGCGATGGCCTACCGCTGCATCGAGCCACTGCTGCTTACCCTCCCAGGCAAGTCTGGGACCAGTCTGGCACCAGTCTACCGACCCCGGAGAGAATTATGGCTTCGTGGGTCATGTGCACGAGGTCGAGCTATGAACCTTTTGTGTGACGTAGAGCACCTCTAACCACTGCGCCATACGCGAAAGTAGAGATAAACCGAGAAATTATGGGATTTTTTCGAAATGAAGTGGTTCCAGATGGGAGGTAAAAATGAGAGCTTTACCTTACAAATGGTCCCTTTTTTGTCATTCCATATTTTCATACTTGATATTGAATGTATCTGAATTTAGAAGGTCAACGCTAGTGACTGCTGTCGAGGTGATCTCAAGAGGCGTCAGAGTATTGATGAAGATTCAATAGTGATTTAACGTTTCTCAGACTTCTAGAATGTGTGGATATATGGAATATAATAAGATGATGTTGAAAGTTTTTGTACTGAATGAGATAAACCTCACTGCATATTGTGTATTGATTATAGTAACACTATACTAAAAGAAGAAGACAACCCTTGTGAACTGATAACAGATCAATTTCCGTTTCCTGAACGAAATCAGATCCCAGGACCAACTATCTATTAACCTCGGCATAGCTTGAATAAATGGGTATTTTCTTCTGTTTAGCCTTTCCGAGGTGTTATTGATAATATTTATTGAATATCAGCGTAGCATGTAACAACACAGTTGATAATGCCGCATGAATATCACAACAGATGAGGTGGCTTACGTTTCAGCAAGGTTCGCCATTTCAGAGTCCGGGAAGGTCTAATTGATTCGCAAATTATCGAATCAAAAGCCTCCATATCCTTAGCAGAAAACGTAAGAAACGAATTTATGGATCGCATGGTGAAAATTTTTTTACAAAAACATACTCACCCGCTGAGATGTTTTAGGTCTTTCAATTATTCACTGAAGGTCTGCCACGTAGAGTCAGTGCGTAAGTCAGACTGTGCCTGCTCAGGTCGGGAAGATTAGCCTGAGGTATGGTGCGAGGTCACGCATTAATGCGAGGCACTCCTCTTTGCTAATAATTTTTGGGCCTTTGCTATGTATCCAAAAGGCTTCCAAAGTTTTACGCGTAGATGTTTTAAATTCCTGTGCAAGGATCATGATTTTAACGTCGAAATCTGCCCCCTTATGCTTTTGTTCCTCATGCGTGCCTACTGGGTTTTTTGGGTCTGAGTTACGTTTCCCAGCTAGGTGCTCATTTACGCGGATGCAAAGTGGTCTACCCGTTTCGCCGATACATTCATCCCCGCATGCTCTCGCAAGAGATCAGGTAAATTGTACCAGATCTCATGCAATCGCCGTCTATTACTATCTCGTCTCGAGAAATACTATTTATTGTTATGTGAAAAGTGGTCGCTTGAGCTCACATAAAGAAAAATATTACGACCGGCTCAGCAAACATCCTCAGGTTAGCGATATGAAAGCCGAAAAACCAGCCATCAAAAGTTTATCTTTCGACACACTCGAGCCAATAGGCCAACGTAAAATCAAACGTGCCGCAGGCACCGACTCCTTAAGTTCGAATTTGAGAAACGCTATAAAGAAGCGATGAAAGAAAATTCTGAGGAGAGGAGAGCAGCAATTTTGGCCGAATCTGTAGAAGGTGAGAAGGGCGTTTGCGAAGCGTATCAAAGCTTCTCCAGTGACAGGAACAAGTTGATTACGCTCCGATGCTCTGCATAACACTTACAGCTTCCAGAAGGATAATGAGGAAAATCATCCACAATTGCTACTCGGATCTCTTCTAGATCCATGTGCTCTTGCCGTCATAATAAATAAAAGAGAATGATTAAGTAGTTTTACCAATTCTTTCTTTACAAACCCGACACATTGTTTAGTTGGTGAAGAATAGACCAACATCAAGTCAGGACTGGATAATACCGGAACACCTGAAGAACGTACCGCCAATTCACATCAGCAGGCTGACTCGGTTCTTTCGTCGTTGCCTGTTAGAATGCAAGGCTCCCAGTCAATGGAGAACCAACAAGACCGTGCTGCTGTTCAAAAAGAGAGACCTCCACGACATAGGCAATTGTCGCCCACTCTGCTTACTGCTCGTCGTTTATAAACTCTTCACTCGAGTAATCTTAAGCAGTGTTGACAGAACATTGAACAAACGATAGCGGAAATAGAATACAAAGTAGGATGATTACGAAACAAATAGGGTTGCAAGAAAGAATTCAATGCTGTAGACTAAACTGAAGATTCACGAGTTTACAAGATACCGCTCTGTGTCACTTTCATCGATTTCTAAAAAGCCTTTGATTCGCTGCAATCAGGCGCAGTCATAAAGACTTTGGACAGTCACTGCGTCCCTACTCAGTACACCGCGTTTCTTCGTGAGCTATATCAAGATTATATTATAAGTATGAAGATTATATATTAGTATTATAAT